>JAATLQ010035183.1:5670-27254 GCA_013421005.1 Heliconius erato x Heliconius himera
TATATATATATATATATATATATATATATATATATATATATATATATATATATATTAATAAGAAAAACAATAAAAAGAGTAATACGAAATCTGTTTTTGTGTTGTTTTTATAAATTGTAATACAAACCTAAACTTCTGTTTACTTGAAATATTAGTTTTTAGTAAATCTGTGTTAGTTCAGTTGCTGTATTATGTTATTTGGTTATTTTCTTATAGGTAAGTATTGTTATATTTAGTAAATAATTTTGTTATTACTACTATTACATATAAATACATTTCATGTAAAACGTTAACTTGAAAATCTTATAGAAATATGTGGCATAGAGTTTACTGTAAGTATTGTTTTTAAGGGGTATTGTGAATTTATATGAACTTTATACAATTAACACCACGAGAAAAATGGCACATAACACGACCAAAAACAAAATAAATTTTGCTAATAATTCCATAGTAGTAGGATACATCTGTTATCAGTTTCATATACTTATGGTTATTATTTAATAAACTTATTTGTATTGACATATTGTACAATTTTAATATGCAAATTAAATATAAATTGTTCAATATTTAATGTTCCACTAGACAAGTCGAGTACAAGCAACAGTATATCACATTATATTGTACTCTCTGAATAAAAAGATACATTATGGGAACAATGCAGGTAGCTGAAGAATATCAGACTTTGTTTGAGAATATCTATTTTATTTTAAAATGAGTACACCGATTGTGTGGAAATGTACGAAATAAGTTACATACGACTGTCATATACATACAGTCAACTATGCTTCAAAACTGCGCTGTACAGTTCGTATTCGCGTTTTATGACAAAACTCATATATTGAGTTAATTAGAATTTTGTGTCCCCGTACTTAGAAGCGATGACGCTAAATCGAGCTATCGTTAAAATTTGACACGAAGTGAGAACTTACAGTACAAATAAGAGAAAAATCTGAAATTTTTTAATTTATATTCATAACGTATATAAAAACTGTTACAAACTTATAATTGTAGTTCATTTCATACATTGAAGTTTAGTTTGTCAAATTATTAAAATTGTATTTCTCGCTGAATGTATGAGTATTATTTGAGTAATTAATGCACGAGTTCCGTCACTGATAACATAATATCTCGAGTTCAGGCTGTAAGCGGAGAACGGAGTATTTTGACATTAGATTCTCTCCGCCTACTCTGCTATACGTGACAAAACCAATTAACAATTTCCCTAATTTTAATTGACCCAACAATAAAAAAAAATGTGCGTTGAACTAATAACTGTGTCCGAGCTGATGTCAGAGAGACGACTCTTAAACAGTCGACCGCTGGTGATTGACCGTCTCATACATCCATCACGTGTCGTCGCATCGATATCGATTACTTTACATTGAGCCATCATCATATAAAAAGCAAAGATTACTGAAAAATATACAGAAATTTATAAGAATGTAATATGATTATTTTCCTTTATAGGTACTTAACTGGAAATAACGCCGCCACAATTTAAACAAGGTAAGGTTTTAAGTAAAATATATTTTTAAGGCAGGTATCTCAAAAACTAAACTTTTCAGATGAAGAACTTAACACTAGCGATGACTCTACAGTTCTATTCTTCGGTATATTTTTTAATAAAATATTTTTCAATGAAATTTTATTATTTTTGCACATTGTCTGCATAACAAAATTAGATTTAATCCTTTTTAAAAAAATTTTTTTTAAAATTTTCCTTATATTCCGAATGTGCTATTTTAATATTATTACGCTCTGGCTGGCGGAACTCAGCGTCGTGTTTTGCATTATAAGCTGGTAATGATAACAGGAATCACTTTTGCAAATAAGAATTGAACTCACGATACTATCGTATGTATCCTTCTCTAGGCTTTTCAACTTGACGCTGTATTCTGCATATAGTATGATATTCAAGGAGAATCTATAACTATTATTTCTCATGTACCACTCAGTTTTCGAGAAATCATATGTTAAATAGCAGAACTTAACGCCGCTCTTTGTATTATTGCGATGAAATGAAAGCTATTTATTTCCTCGAGTGGAAATCGAACCTACAACCGCCACGTTTCTAGTCATCAAGTTTTAACTTTAATTAATTTCTTCCAGAATCAATACTAAATCTTGTGTTTCAAACTCGTACCTCGTTTAGTTAGTGGTGGTTAGAGTCCAGTTCGTAGTACTGCTGCTTGTGTAATACTACGGACGTATGTATGTTGTGTTTAATGTAAACTGTCTTTGTGATATTTATTGCCCGAGTGATATTGAACTCTCGGACGCTGTTGGAGATTTGTTTCTGAAATAATGCCGTATATAGCTGCGTAACTAGACATTTATTACCAATTTAGGTAGTCTAAGAAATGTTTTTTTATTATATTTATTTAATCTTTGCTTATTTTCGTTTTTTTTTGAGAGGTCAGTCGTAGGGGCACAAATTGTGGCTATAAAATCGAGTGGTTGTGGGTTCGATCCCCACTCGAGGAAATGAAAT
The DNA here is from genome assembly GCA_013421005.1 of Heliconius erato x Heliconius himera. Lineage (NCBI taxonomy): Eukaryota > Metazoa > Arthropoda > Insecta > Lepidoptera > Nymphalidae > Heliconius > Heliconius erato x Heliconius himera. The sequence goes on from JAATLQ010035183.1 coordinate 8,162, forward strand.
ATTTATTTACATTTATATTTTCATTTCTTCGCTCTGGTGTAGAGGCAAAACCTCGGCATTGAGTTCCGCCGCTTAGCACGCAATGCCTCCAGAACTCGGCGGAAAGTGGGAAACAGAGTGTCTTAACACTAGGTTCCCTCTGCCTACCCTGCCGTGTGCGGGATACAGTGTGAAGCTGATTTTGATTTTTAATTTTATGGTGGCCCGAAATATGTCGTAATTTAACTAATAGTATTTTACACTCATCTAGTGGCATATGTTGACTTGGAAATACAACTCTAACAGTTCGAGCTAAATTTGTTGTTTGAACGTTGTGTTCGTATCGTGAAGTATTCCTAGTAAATATTGGTTATTGGAGGACAAAAGGGGTAGTAAATAACACGGCGACGCTTTATGTAGATTCGTGAAAAAGACTCGAAAAATAACTTTGTTAGAACATAAGTACTATCAAAGTTTGAATGAATGAATTTCTTGAATCGCCAAAAAATATACATTATGTTTTTACAAAAAAAAAATGATCGCCTCCTCCACTGCCATCAGCCTGTTCACACTTGCCCACCGGTGAGTCCGCACAGTCTTTACATGACCTTCCTTCAGTGTTATCGATACTGTGTTCTGTGTTCAGAAACATGAAAAAAAGAAACATTCAATCCTTAGACTTTGCTGTCACAAACAAAGATAAATGAGTTTGATTAAATCAACCAATGTTAAAGTCATTACGGAACACACAGCGGTCGCTACTGAGGGAGGCCTCTCCGCGCCTCACAGCTCCGCGGTCTGTAAATGTTTCTTACTTAAATGTAAAGATAACACAATTATGGCGGAAATGGAAAAACCGGAGTTGTAAATCTTTTGGACGTTAATTACAATTTTATTTGACTTTTTAATTACTTTTAATTAAATATTTTTATGTCTGTATACTTATTCTGCTGAAGAAATGAAAATATTGAAATGAAATAAATGTAAATATTTTTTTTTTCTTTTTTAATATTTTTTTATTATATTTGATAGTTTTTAAAGATTCTTAACATTATTAATTTAAATTAGGCTAGCCTACCCTGCTGTGTGCGTGAAGCGTGAAGCTGATTTAATTTAATTTTAAATTAATTTAAGTTAACGTACATTTTAAAATTTTTAATCAATTTTATCTATTTAAAATTTCAATTTATAGGAGAACTTCAGATATCGTTTTAAAAATGATGCGATCGTTTGACAACAATATATTTCTACGTAAAGTACAAAAGAACGTGAACCGTTCTACAAAAGGATAGAACCAGACAAACGTTAGTCATCAATTTCCGTCGACGCTCTATTCGATGTAGAACAGTCTGTTATTTGTTGGTAGCTGACAGGACTTTAACTAAATTGTTCTTAACCTTAAACTTGCCCCTTTCGTCCCTGCTCTTTAGTGTCCAATTATAAAAAAATATAGAAGTAAGTAAGATAAGTTGTATCGCAAGGTGGTATAAATAAACGAACTAACTTCTCAATAGCTACCGTTAGTAATTACTTAATAAACATTAATATTTGTACAAATGAATTATTTCGTTTGCTTGTTATAAGATATGATCTATCTTGTCTATATATTAAATCCATTGCTAAGGAAGCTTTGTAGCAATAAAATGTATGATTTTCTTTTAAGGAAAATTTCATTTACTAATTACAAATTGCATCACGATAACGTTAATTTAATTATAGAACAAATGAATTACTGAACTTAACTTAGCTTCACACTTTATCCCTAGCGGGGTAGTCAGAGGGAACGGAGCGCCAAATGCTACAGTCTCTACATACCTCTTTCGCCTCGTCCACTGCTATCAACCTCTTCATACATGCCCTCCGGGGGGTCCTCATGCTTTTTACGTAACCTTCCTCCAGTATCTTCGATACTGTGTTTTTGGAAGGTCAACCGAGGTCAAACTGAGCAGCATAATTGTCACTTTGGTAGATATAAAGTTTGTTATAAAGTGAGCTTTTAGCTCACAAGGCACTCAATATATGTGATATATACAAAACGAGAACAGTACTCAGTACTACTACGAGTAGAATAGGTTTTTTATCAGTAAAGTTTAATACAATAACGCGACACGAGCAGCGACCCCCCCCCCCCCCGCACTCGCTATTCAAATGTAATCACTGTTGAGCTTTGCACCGTTTTAATCCGAGCTCTTTCGCTCCATAATAATACGTTCACGACTGTATAGTGTATTGGATGCGGACGCTCTCATACAGCCGGTTCAATACTTTTATTGGCTCGTGTGGGATATTGGGGACAGTTTCTAGATGATTGTTGGAATAAATTCCATCTATAGCAGTGGTGGGCTTAGTTGTTATATTATTGTTGCACTTATATGGGAAATCTGTTTTTTTTATTGTAATATTTATCGTTCTACAAATTTGACAATTTCAAATTCTAATTTCAATCTTCTATTGCCCTCTCTACGGGAATAGAGTACACCGTAAAATATCATAAAATTATATATAATTATTGTATGTACTTAGTATTGTCATACAAATAAAAACATTTTTTATTATTCATAACATTTGACACAAAAATTAACACAAAAATAATTAATAAAATTATCGTTATAAAATAAAACGCCATTTGTCAAGAATGACGCATACAGATACTAAACACGAAATCAAGTCGTAGGTATTGGCGGTGAAGTTGAACGTTGTTTAGGTTTATTATAGAAAAGAGGTAATTGCGTAAAATTAAACGAGAGATATCCATTTCTCGTTCTGGTATGGTTTTTGAAAATGAAAAGTGGCAGATCGGCAATGTTTAATAGTACTTCTATAGTAGTAGGTGTTAACGTTATTAGTATCTTTTCATAACTGCCTCACACGCAATAAAGAAAAAAAAGATAAAAACCATGACATGAGAATAATAATGTCACGTCTAAACTGTTGAGAAATCTTGATAATTTTATAATAACTCGAATAGTAGTCACGTAAATCATTTGCATGTAGTCGAAGAATATTTGCTCTTGTATGAATACACTTGTCGTGTCGCGTTTGATAAAATGTGTCGTGCAATTCTTAAATGCTACGAATATATTCGGGTTCTCTTCAAATTGTGTTGTATTTCGCTCGTAGCATCGAAATCTGGAGAACTTTAGTGAATGCTTTCTCTTATCATTGAGTGTCGGAGTGTAAGTAGAGTGTTCATGTTTTATATATTTGCTAATATACATATACATATTATACATATGCTTATCCTTATTTAACTGTTGTTAAAAGAAAGTTGTAAATTTGATTGTTGTTTGCCTTAACGGGACAATTTCAGAAGTCGGTTAAAAAATCTTAGTATCGTAAAATTACTAACACTACAACTACCTACCTACTTCGCTATCTTCATTTAAAATGTTGACTGAACATGAAACATAAAACATTAGTGATATATTGTGAAGCAAAAATTTTAATTGATTGTTCAATATATTTATCAATGACCTTCCACTATGCTTTGATTATTCCACTCCATTGTTATTTGCAGACGATTTAAAGTTATATAAAATTATTGAAACTTGGGAGGACGTAGAAAAGACATACATGCTCTGGTTAGTTGGTGTCACAATAATGGTATGGAGCTGAATGTATCAAAATGCTTCCATATAAAATTTACAAAAAAGAATAATTTTATACCGTCAGTTTACTTCATTAAGAATGCGCAAATCAGTGAGACACAGACCATAAAAGACTTAGGAATCACAATTGATAACAGGTTAACTTTTGTACCTCATATGGATTTATTGATAAAGAAAGCTTCAAGAATGTATGGGTTGAATGAATGGGTTTGTAATTAGATTTTCTAGATTGCTTAAAAAGCCCACAACTAAAATAATTTTATACAACTGTCTTGTAAGATCAATGTTAGAGTATGGGAGCGTTGTTTGGCGTCCTCATTTTGCAACACATATGCTACGTATTGAACGGGTGCAAAAGAGATTTGTTAGACATCTAGCGTATTCTTTTAATGGAGTTAATCGTGATAGGTACTCTTATACAGAGTCATTAGATTACTTTAAAATATCCGATCTAAACACTCGGAGAGACGCTATTGACCTGGTTTTCTTATATAAATTGGTAAATTATCACATATATTGTCCGCGTCTTCTCTCAAACCTCTCTTTTACTATACCCCGTAAAATACCTCGGAAACCAATCCGTTTGTTTGCACAACCGCGACGGAGAACAAAATTGGGATCAAACTCTCCTATTGCAAGGCTTACCTCACCTTATAATATGAAATGTAGTGTATCCACGGATATTGACATCTTTAAAATGTCTAAAACAGCTTTTAAGAAAGCAATACAATGTATGTAAATTATGTTATAATTGATGCTTCTGGTAATATTGTTTATATTGGTTTATAGTATATTTTTATATAATTTTAATCCGTTTTTATATATTAGCAAATCTATGTTTATATAAATTACCGTTTCACGATTGTTCACAGCCACTTTATTTTGCATGGAGTGTTTACCTTTAAGTGGCTGTACATTAATTTTTTTTTTTTAAGTTTTTAAGTTAGATTTACTTGAAATGTAATAATGTATGAGCCGATGGTAAACTTAATAAAATAAAAAAAAAAAAAAAAAGAACCAGTTATAAGTTCGTTATCACGACACTACTAAGTACACACATACATACATGCTCCTCACCCGCACGTCGTCATGTCGTCATTCTGATGTAACGCTATTAAGATAACTACATATTTGTGAAAGTGGTAGAACACAATATCACACATTTAATTTGTATAAATATTCTCCATAATAGAATTTGAACCTGTAACGATCATCGCAATCTTTATCCCGTATATTTTTCCATTAAATTTGAAAAGGTTAAAGTACAAGACTTCTGTTTCATTGGTATCTAATCTGTAAAAAAAGAGGTAAAAAACTAAATTTGAAGTGTCTTAGTGCTAAATTTTCTCCACTTTCTCACATAAAATATATGATTTTTCATTATATATAATTTTTAACTTAACTTAACTTAACTTAGCTTCACGCTTTATCCCTTGCGGGGTAGTCAGAGAGAACGGAGCGCCAAACGCTACGGTCTCTACATACCTCTTTCGCCTCGTCCACTGTCATCAACCTCTTCATACATGCCCTCCGGGGGTCCTCATGCTTTTTACGTGACCTTCCTCCAGTATCTTTGATACTGTGTTTTCAAAGGTCAACCGAGGTCTCCCCCTACCTCTCTTACCGCTCACTTTTCCATCATAAATCTTTTTTGCCATTCTTTCATCACTCATTCGTTCGACGTGCCCAAACCAGCTGAGCACGTTCTTCTTTATTCTCACCGTGACATCCTCGCTAGTACCTGCCATTCTGTGTACCTCTTCATTGCAGATTCGATCAGCTAAGCTGACTCCGCATATCCTACGAAGAGATCGCATCTCCACAGCATTCATCTTTCTTTCATTCTTCTTCTGTAATACCCACGTTTCGCTGCCGTATAACAGAGTCAGTACCAAAACTGCATTGAGTACGGCCAAACGCGGAGCTGTGCTGACGTTTCGCCGTCTCATCAATGCAGCTAAGGCTCCGTTAACTTTGTTACCGGCAGCAATACGCCTTTCCACATCCATCTTGTATCTTCCATCTCTACTGAACATACTTCCCAAGTATACCACTTCATTCACTTGTTCTAATATCTTACTATTTACACTGATCTTGCATTCCGTCCTTTCTTCATCTCTTTCAAAAATAATATTTATATATTTAAAAAATAATTTTTAAATATATAAATATTTAAAATCCTTCTATATTTTTCTTCCCCACTAACGACTACTGTGTCACATTGTCTTCATATGCACTCTTCTAACAGACTGACACACACAAATGTCAACAATAGCGACAACACCGCGATACAACAAGACAACTGCTGCGCGTGACGTCACCGGTCACCGGTCACCGGTCACCGGTCACCAGAATAACTCCTGACCGACTTAATGCAGTCGATCCTATACTATTAAGATAGTTCTATAATTTTGTATGTGTAATGCATTTTTCATGTCTACTAAATAAGATATCTTTTTCTTAAAATTTAAATCTTCTAAAATCTTAAGTCGTCCATTACGTAAATTGTATGTACATACAATTTGTTCAAAAATATTCAGTAACGTTAACTGCAACGCCTCATATTTCGAACAGGAACCAAACCTAACACCGCTGCAATTTTAATCAACTTTCAAATTTATTATATTTGTACATTTTTCGATTGTCACTTAAATAAATAAAAAAATAATATTTTTATTTATATTTTTTATTGACAAAAAGAAATCGCTTGGTATTTGTGGACGGTTTTTTTTACAAGTGTCAGAGAAAGATCTATAAAATTAATTCGCTCTTAGATAAAATAATGTTATAAAATAAATAAAAGTTAATGTGTTATAAAAAGTAAAATAAATAATCAAAAAATCAATTATAATGTATAAAAGAATTTATTCGTACGTTAGTAACAGACTCTACATTACTAATCGTACATATATTTTGATCAAACTGCTAACGGAACTATCCATATCTCGTTAGAACATTAACCTCCATCTAACCTCCTCCTTGTTAAATCATTGAACAGTACCCCGGCGGTACTCTCCTGTATGTAATCATGTTTTCAGGTATGTAGGTATCAGTTTCATGATCATTCAACTGACACGCAGTATAACATAAGCAAAGCAAGCTGCCTATATTACGTTCAAGAGTCAGATGTAATCAGAGCCCTGTATATTAAATATTCGTTCCGATATTCCACGTACATGTAAAAGCTCTTCTTCCTGAATCACTTCTCTTCACTAGCCTTTAAATGTTGATTCAATATTGAGAATTCGACGTAGCAATAACACGCGGGTTGATTGAACCCCCGACCCTTAGTCCTCGCTAGGTCGCTACTTAAGTCATTTACAAGTTAAACTTCCTGCGAGATCATCCCAAGTATATCCTAATTAATAAGTAAATTATAGGTTGTTCATCGTTTCCGATAGAACTATCTTCTATTTAAACGTGAGTGTATAATGTATTGATGCTCTATTGTTTGTCTCTTCAAGTCGTCATTCAGTTAACGGTGCGTTAGCTGTGTGGTAGAGCAGGTTGCTAGTATTGTTTTTGAACATTTTTTCTATACATTATTTTTATGTAGTTGGCATGTGAGTTGTCAGAGAGAACGGAGTACCAAATTTCTCAGTCCTCACGCTGTTAAAGTGATATTCCCGCGGTATTATGATACTTTGCTCTCTAAGACCAACCGACGCCTATCTCTGCTTCCCTAACATTGTATAATACTTTGTACAAATGTATGATTGTTAATAGCGATTCTTTCATTATATTATTACAAAAATATGGAAAGCAGAAATTAACTCAAATATCACAAGTATCTTCTTGTGCATTCTAAGATGTTAGAAATATTTGAATGTTGATTATATTTTCTGGTTTCTTATTATATTTTAGTAACCTTTCTTTTTATTTTCACGCTGTATCTCAGCCTATTTAGAGCTAGGCTGAGGGAACCTAATGTTAAGATACTCCGTTCCCGACCTTCCGCTGAAGTCTCGAGCCATTACACGTTGTGTGGTGGAACTCAACGCCGCGCATTGCCTATCAAAGCGAGGAAATGAAAATATAAAATGATTATGTTGCCTGTGCGGGAATCGAATCCACAACCGTCGCCCCTGCGCCTACATATTATGCTCTGTTTACAATAAATCAGTGTCTGGCGCCGACAGGTGAGCAGGTGGTCTCGGCGGGTGTATGAGGAACTAACAGCTAGTGTCAGCTATACATCACTCTATATCTATCACATTATCATTTATTACATCTGCATTTTAGTTATATTAGTATAAGATATATTTTGTTTTAGAATCAATTGAGTGGAAATTTATACAAAAATAATGAATCCAAAGGGTTTCTTTGATTGAATATGATATGCTAATCTCAGGAACTACTGCTTCATAATATTAGTTGAGATTACAAGTTAGATAAACGTTTTAGTTGTATCTATATGTTTATTATGTCATTGTATACATGCTTCCTGATAAAATAATATGGTGGAACACAAACACTTTCTTTTTGTTTTCTTCTTTTCTTTTTACGTAATTAACATCATTTCGGATTTATTAAAGTGACAGTAAAAAGCAGCTTATCGCTTATTTCTGCAAAGCGGAGCAGCCAGAGTAGACTTAGTATTAAGACGCTCCGTTAGCCACTTTCCGAGTGATTTTCGAGATATTGCTTGTTTAGTGGCTGAACTTAACGCCGTGTTTCGTCTACCCGAGCAACGAAATGAAAATAAGAAAATATAATGTTGCCAAAATTGACACTAAATAGTAAAAGTATTGAAGTTGTCTTACCATTTAATGAAAACGCGAGCTCGTTGTATAGTGTGACACATCACGTGACGACGGAACAGCTGGTTAAATATTTACTTTTCATTCAATACTGAGTTAATAAAACGTAGACAGTGTAAGTTATAAATATAATACAAACTTACATATGCAATATAGGAACATAATTCGTCTTGAGGCCACCGTGGTGTAGTACCACACCGTGTCTGGCTGTCAACGCGACGGTTGTTGGTTCAAATTCATTCGAGGGAATGATTACATTTAAATTGTTTTAATTTACCCGCTCTGTTAGACAAATCGCGGTGATGAGTTCCTTCACTTACCTCGCTATATCCTGAAAATTGGAAAATGGAGTGTCTTAACACGCCTACAAGTCCCCTCTGCCTACAATGCTAAACGGGAAAAAGCGAGCAACTGTAAATGTAAATAAATATTTCAGCGGCTTTAGAGTTTCATAAAGCTATATGAAAAAGAAATGTTTAATACGTTATGAGTCACGGATCTGTGATTCATATTTAATACAATAAACCTGGGTTTATTATTACACAACTGGTTGTGTTCTATTTATTTGGGGCCACTTCTCCCGTCACCACGTATGAATGTAAAGTTTACAATGTAATAATGCTACAAAATGTAACACAATTTCGATAAAATTCGTTCGTCGAACGTCACCGTCCTCGTTGTGGTGCAGCGGCACAGCATCTAACTATGAACCGGTCCAATTGGGGGCTCTATTCCTACTCGGGGGAATTATTTATTTTTATTTTTGGTAACGAGGCATAGCGCAACTTTTCATTTCGCCATTAAATATGCAAAGTATATAAGTATAACTATAACTCTTCGTATTTCACATTCAATATTCTCTAGTAGGTGTTCAAAGACGTGCCGTACTACCAACACACGACACTACTACAACTAACCCACCGCCTCCAGTTACAGTGACACCGACCACAACGAATGAGTGACAATATATCGTCGCAGCCGAAGCTGGTAACGGGACAGAGCCTTGACATAAATGTTTCCTAAACGAGGTACAGTCGTCACTAATTAATCACGTCGCTCTCAGTTCAGCGTGACGTGGACAGGCGCGTTAGACTCGCTGGTAACGACACGCGCCGAGACTCGGTTATATTGAACATAGAACCCTGTTTTGTTTGCTTACAGTTTTAATTTTTCCTTGCACGGGAATATTGACTTTTTATTGTTTTATTTTTGTGGCGCCAGTACTGTCATGGAATCAAACCCTATAAATTAGAAGGCACGCCTAATTACACTAAATTACTTATATGAATATGTCATTTTATGCGTTATATATACATGTATTATGTATATACACATGATGATCTCTCAGCATAAAGACAATTTTATTATAACTAAAACTAACGAAACGCTGTTAATCAAAAACCGGTATTTTCCTCCATAAATATACAATAGGACATTTTTATTGAATCCGTTTACGATGACGAGTATAGCAGTTCTAATATTAGCTTCCGGTTATGTATTTATTTAGATGTAACTCTATTACGTAATGGATTATTATTATTTCATTAATAAAAAGATATCCTGACCCTGTAATGTGATATGAAACGCAAATCTGTATCTGTCATGACCGTTGAAGATTAAAGTTAGTTTCAGTATTTCATAGTGAAATTATCATTTACTAATTATTTTTAAAAAATGTCAGTACTTTTAATATTTTTTTTTATTGATTATACTGTTTTGTGTCTTTAATAATTTTAATAAACACAACATTTTTCATTAAGATTAGATTAACATTACTTGATTAAAACATGGTACGTAATTACATTCTAGTTCTGCTTAACTCTGATTAGCTTGTTGATCTGTATTGGTTTGTACCAACTACTGATGGTCGTGGAGTCGATTCGCGAGTAGGACAAGTAAGATCTAATTATTAGTATATTACCTGTACTAGTGTATAATTAATAAATGACGAGGCTCTAGCCCTTTTCCTACATCTAACTCGCACCTTGACAGTCAACTAATCACAGGGACTTACATACCAGTCGGTAGTGATCATCTAAACTAAGTCATCAAGAGCCTCCTACACGACAACATATCACACGCTGTCGTTACTTTAACAAGACACACAAAGCGATTCATTTACAACTCGGACGCTATCGGCAGGTTCATTCGGCGGGAAAATGAAGGTTCCGTTACTGATATACTCGTAGTGCAAGACAACATCAAGAAGCAAAACTAACCACCTGATTTGACCTTTGAAAGTCCTTCAACGATCGTAACATCTAATTGACATTGATGGAGAGACGAGACCAATCAATGTCCATTTCACAAAAATCATAACTTAATAAAGACACTCACAACTCACGCACAACACAGGAACTAAAAGACACGTACGATCAAAGTCTGCGTCGAACACGAGGCGGTTGTGGGTTCCCATTCGAGGGCATTTATTATTTTCTTTTACTTGCTTTGGTTACAATTACTTTAAAATCAGGCGCTTTGCACGACGGAGTTCACTTTTAATGCTACACGCAATATTTCAACGAGTTGATAATGGGGAACGGAGTGACTTACGACGCGTCTTTAAGAAAACCTTTTACTTGCGCTGTTTAATGAGACACTAGATATCATTATTCTGTTATCCTTTTAAGATATTATCAACTGCTGTATTTAATACAAAAAATATGTTGAACAAACAGACAAATTATACAAAATGTACAAAATATTAATAACGTTGAAGTAGTTACAGTGCCGCAAAGTTCTTTTGTTTCCTTTCCTTTCCTACAAAAGTAAGATATTTAAAAAGAGAAAAGATAAATCTCGAAAATTGAGCTACTTATCTTACACATTTAAAGCGTTTTTTGCAGACAGATTGCGGAATTTAGTGATACACGATTCTCTACTTTTCCTTATTTTATAGAGACAGAACGTATAGAGAGTATGTGTCTGTATAGAGAGAATCAAAGCTTCAAAACCGGACAAATTCACGACAATTAAAAACAACGCCACCATAGCATCTACAGGTAAGTAAAATTCACAAAAAATATATATTCATATTAATTTTCTAGAAAATGCCAAATCTCTTTTGAATTCTGAGAAAACAAGTAACGAACATCGTCGGTGCGACTCAAAGCCTTACAACATGCAAATGAAGGCTATCCTTGACTCCACTTATTCCATTTGTCAAGTAATTGTCAAATTAGTGGTCACAGTTTTTCAGCGGGACCCTTGAGGGACCCCGAGTAATTACTCCTATACCGTCATTTGTAATATGTACGTATTACACGCCACTACGGGCAGAAGTATATATAACTTTAGAAAACTAATAGCTGTGCTCGCTTAGACCGTTTCAAAGTGAATCACTTTAATAGCTTGGGCTTAGATGTCAGTTTTTGTTTTTAATTTTTCTTTTTAATGTTTAAGAAAATAAATAATAAATAAAACTATTGAATCTATTGCTGCATTACATATTTCAGAAAAATTGCATATTATTTGATATCTTACGTTGTAGTTATGGGTTAAAACTAATTTCTATGAATGTAAGTTTAATGCAGAAAACCCTCTGTGCCTTGTATAGTAAGACTAGGTTCCAATTTTTAGAATACGATGTATATAAATAAGGAAAATCCGATAAAATATGCGAAAATATTGAAAATACATATGTGAAGTTTCTTTAATAAATACTGCTTCCTTATATTATTGTACCTAAACGTATATAAGTTAAGCTTAACTTTTGTTAAGCTTAACTTATATACGTTAATGTTAACGAAAGTAAAAGTGTTAGCGTCGCCGGTCCCGTCTACGGCCGCGACCGCCGCGAGCCGCCGCCCAGCGGGGCGGGGTACAGCTGCAGGTGACATACGAGTTTACTGGTTCGAATTGAAAATATCTTATTGTGTGGGATCAATATTTTAATTTTTTTTTTTAAAAAAAGCTATAGGCTATATCATCGAGTCAAAGTTACTTTGGACACTTAAAGTGTCATGTGTCACCCATACACATATTTAAAGTTTAGATGTTAACAAAATAAATAAAAAGGGGTCATTGGAACTTTTTCATTTTTGCTTTTCTCTACATATTTTGTTAAAAAATTCAAAAAAGATAAAAAAAATATTCACAACATATGTATATAACACATAAAAGGCAAATCTCCAGCAAGAAGACAATAAGCTGTAATTCTCGTCGCGGGACAAGATTGCCGTCAATTTATCATATCGTCCCAAAACGACGCCTGAAACGCGACTAAAAACGCCTGAACCTGTAAAATATAGCCGTTGGAGCTATGTACATATATATATGTAGAATCCGGAGCTCAGAATATAAACAAAGAAAGATCCAGAAAGACTATTTATTTAAATAAAAAATATAATAACAATTGTTACACGAAGCTTCGTGTCGCCATTATGGCTCGTCCTTCCGTTTCCCACTTTCCGGCTTATTCCGGAGGCATTGCGTGTTGAGTGGCGGAACTAAACACCGCGCTTTGCCTCGTCACCAGAGCTAATTTTGTTGATATTTAGTTCCAACCAGCGGAAACCAAACTAGAACCGCGTATACAGGCACACTATTATGTCCTTGCACCACGACGGCTAGTAATATATATTTTTAATACTTCTATTTATCAAAGGAAACATTTGTGAGATGATAATATATTCATTCGTACAGCGTTGGAGCGAGTAAGGATTTATGTGACTTTTCTGTAAGGTTAAAGCTAAAGTAAGCTTGTTCTGTTTTTTCTAAATTGTAAGAATACAAGACAATAATTTGTATGAAAGCATTGTTCAAGGTAAGTAGATAAAGTGCTTGTTCAATTCAAATCAGTTGTTCCTGAGTTCAGTGCGTTGAACCAAACAAATCCTTCAGGTTTATAATATTTGTATAGTTAAATTACACGAGGCCATTCGTGGCGCAGGGACACAGAGTGACTGTAAAATCGACTGGTCGTGGGTTCGATCCCCACTCGAGGAGATAAAATATTTTCTTACATTTATATTTTCATCTCTTCGCTCTGGTGTAGAGGCAAAGCGCGGCTTTGAGTTCCGCCACTCAACACGCAGTGCCTCCAGAACTCGGCGGAAAGTGGGAAACAGTGTGTCTTAACAACAGGTTCCCTCTGTCTACCCTGTTGTGTGCAGGATACAGCGTGAAGCTGGTAACTTACTTTACAACACCATCGATGATCGTTGATAATATTTTTTCATGTTTCTTTTAGTAACGCCATCATAACGAACGAATTATCCAACTAGTGGTAGAATATTATAAAAAGTAGAAGTTACTGCAACTTAATATTTAAGGATATTTTGAAGAGATACTTCAGCAAGTATATTTATAGAAAATCATAAGTCTTTCAATTAATAGACATTACAGATACAGAAGACCGGTTGACGTGACATTATTCGGAGCGGAGTATAAACGAACTCCAAATCACTTAAGCTTGTCACCGCCACGTGATGGCGCGCGTGGGTAACCTCGACGCTGTATAAACTGATACCTATTTTTTTTATTTTCCATTGCATTTTGTTTAAACCACAAGTACCAAGCATGCGGCACTTAATCATAACAGAGTACGACCTAGTGTCGAGACAGTCTTTGCACTATCCGCCCAACTTTCAAGACATCGCGAGTTTAACTTATATAGTATTTTAAAATTTACATCTTGACACGATATGTGGTAGAACTTAATGCCGCATTTATGAATATTTTATAATATCAAATTATTTATTTTATTTACGTTAATCACACAATATACTCCCGTATATATATATATATATATATATATATATATATATATATATATATATATATATATATATATATATCGAGGCCGGTCGTGGCGCAGCGGCACAAGGTGTGACTGCAAAACCGACTGGTTCGATCCCCACTCGAGGAGATGAAATATTTACTTAAATTTATATTTCCATTTCTTCGCTCTGGTGTCGAGGTTAAGCGCGGCGTTGAGTTCTGCCACTCAACACGCAATGCCTCCAGAATTCGGCAGAAAGTGGGGAACAGAGTGTCTTAACTCTAGGTTCCCTCTGCCTACCCTGCTGTGTGCGGGATATAGCGTGAAGCTAATTTAATTTTTTTAATTTTTATATATATATATATACTCATGATAAAATGACAATCGGTCATTATATAATTTTTTTCGCAAATCTGTTGTAGATGTTTTCAGGCTAATAATTAATTGTATTCATTTGTTGAAACAAAATATTAACTTAGGGACAGTTCGATTCTCTTATTATTTGTGAGGAACAATTAATCCATTGAATTTCACTAATTCCGAAGTCGTTGGAACTACAGTCTACAGTCTACTGTGTATAGTCAACAATATGCGACCAAAATGCGAGGATTGGCATTTAACTGATGATTGCCGACTTTAAGTTGTTCGCTTTATTGAATATTTTAGTAGAACGAAAATGTAGTAGTTAGATAACACAGTTTCGTCTCTGTCTCTCCTCTTTCACCTCTAGTGACTCCGTTCTACATTTCCGTCCATTAAGGGACAGTAACTGCTACTTTATAAAGCATAGGTCAATTTTTTTTTATGTAATATCTTTTAAATTAAGATTTGAATTCACTACCGACATGCTACCGACGTCGAAATTTATATACACTAGATACTAACAACATAAATACGTTGTAACAAGTGTATAAAATTTTCGACGCAGCTTGGCGAGAACGTATGGCTTAGTGGTCATGATTGTGATGGTTTAAAACGATCAAATTTTTATACGTTTTCTAAATAAGTATACAGTTGTTTTATTATGTTCTAGTCAATAAGCTAACAGAACAGAACAATGTATACAGACAACGTTATTTTCAATACCTTCATTTAGCAATTACGACAAACCGAATAAATGACGCTTACAGAACATAACGGGGAATGAGGTTGAGACGCACCACGCACGCGAGGAATTTCTGTAATTACTTAAATACGTTTAAAGATAAGGTTTTCATTGAAAAATCCTTGCATATTTCTATATTAGGCTGTATCTTATAATATATAGCAGTATAGGTCGAGGAAACCTAGTTGAGATTTAATTTCGTACTTTCTGCTTAATTTCCGAAACATTACATGTTGAATGGTGGAACTCAACCCCGCATTTTATTTTGTTAGCTGCCCTAGTGCCCCTGCGTCATAACGGTCTCTAATATCTATATAATTAATATATATAGTATTTTTTTGGTTAATAGATAACAAAAGTTATTACAACACATGTAAAGTAAGCATATTTTCGGCAATTTTAAATTCTCATACGTTTTGAAAAACTAAAACATTTTTATCGTTAATAAATATTTTTTTTCAAATTTAAGAAAGTCTATGTTTTTTCACCAAGTAATTATCACATCAGCGGAAAAATATTCAAAATGTTCAAAATTACACTATAACACCACGTTAATATCGACATTGTAGTGTTGATAGTAATTAAAATAGATATTCTACTAACCGATTTCTGTAAAAAAGGATGTTACGACTGTATTTTTTTAAAACTCAGAACTTTTGATTGTGTGAACCGATTTTGATGTTTTTTTTTTGTTTGAAATTTTAATTTGGTCCATTTCTGACAATCGTATTAATGAGAAAATCATTTTAGTCTTAAATTTGCATTAAGTATATGTGCGACAAATGGACGAATAACTCAATATCAACCCAAACGATTTCGATTATCCTTTTTTTATTATAAAGGATTTTCCTTTTTTAAAGAAAACTATAATAAAACCGGAATGAAACTCAAAAAAAATATACCTCCAGATTCTAGGATAGCCTACAAAAATTATTCATTTCTGCCCACTAGTTTTTGCGTGATTGGCGAACAATCAAACATACAAGAATTTTGTTAAGTGATATGCTAATAGATTTAATTTTTATTTTTTTAATATTTAACCGTGGCGTTTGGCGCTCCGTTCTCTCTGACTACCCTGCTAGGGATAAAGCGTGAAGCTAAGTTAAGTTTAGTTTAGTTTATCTCTGGCCAAAACTTCAGTTCGGGTTTGAAAATGTCAAATTATAAAAAGATTTTGCTAATAAAATAAAAATCGTCTATTAATTTTCCCATTTCATTAACCGTATATTTTACCCGAAAAAAGGAAAAAATGGACAACAAAAGTTCCAATACATACTTAGTAAAAAAATCTGATATATATAGTTGACCGCGGTCCGTCGTAAGAAGGGATGGCTTTGTGTGTGTGAATATTCAGTGGAACTATTTGCTTTCGGTTTCAGAGCCCACGACCAGCCTCGTACTTTGACGTGTTTGCCAAATTAAATTAAAATTTCAGCAGATTGACATAGAGTGGAGTAAGTAAATAAGCTCCGGGAGCTGAAGAGGTTGTCAGAGGTCGGTGGAGGTCGGTAGGAGTCAGGTGGTAACTACTTGTAATCAAATAAGAATTTTACTATATCTTCAGATATGTTTGTTTTTGTAGACATTCTAATTTGAGATAAAAATAAATCTAAGAATTAGCTTGTAATAGAGCAGGACAAAACAGGATATATGCTCCGATGGGATACGCGCCCCACTTTCTAAAAATCCTTCATACAAAAATAAGAAATGGAAATACGTTTGGTAAAAACGTTCTGCATGCGCCCCTCATTCTTCCGAAACATAATCTCGCTACAAAATCGTAGGGTGAATTATATTTGGTTTCATGAGCGAGTCTATTTGCAGAAGACGCTAAAAATGCTTGAAAATTTAAAATATAAATATTCATTGCTTTGTAACTTTGTTAATTAAGATGGCTTACATTGTATTTTATCATTTTGTTAGATTGAACCACTAAGAACACATTTAGGAGACAATCATTGATTCTTTGTATTTATTTTTCTTAAAATTTTAAAGGACATCTATCCTAAGTTCAAAGGATAGTCGCGCGTTCTGTCATTCTATATAGAAATGGTCTCGTCAAATTGGTTTGTATTTATGTCGTGGCTATTTTAAAATGTATTATTTATTATACATAGTAATATATTTATGATAGATGTCAACAGCAAACAGCAAGTTTGAATGCGTTTATAATTTTTTTCGTTCACTGGCGGGCAGAGAAGAACGTAAAAGCTACATGCTGGGAAGAGCACTTATTGATGCAGTATCTCCACGCAAACCTTGCAAAAGATCCGGTTCAATTTAGTTGATTTTTTTTAATTACTATGATTGATACGGCAAAAAAATTAGTTAATAATTCAACATAAAGAATTAAACTAGTTAAATTAAAAGAAATAATTCTTATAAAATTTATATTTTTGAAATTAGGAGGATATTTTCAAAAGTGTAGTATTTTCACACATTGACACGGAAGTATCTTAATGGTTATTGAATTTGAAGTGTAAAAGTACGAATTTTAAGTTAAAAAAGGTGTATTTAAAGTTTGAAACGGCGAATTTGGAGTGTAAAATGATTTATTAGAAGTAAAAAAATATTAATTTGATTTATAGACGGAAAATATTGAAGCGGAGAGAGGACAAGGAGAGAGATTGTGTAAAATTTTGATTTTGGTGGGAAAAACAACGAATTTGGAGTAAAAATCTATAGATACATACAGCGCCATCCACGTGTCATGAATTACATACAACAACGTCCGTTCGTTTCAATTATCGCAGTCTTGCGCCGCTAAGTTCACAATTGATGAGCGAACGTGACTTGTTTTACATTAATCCGTAACACATTGTATAATCGATGAGTGAAATGTTTTTTATAAAGTTTTCTTTTGTATAAAATAATGAGTAATTTGTAGTAAACATTGACGTATAGTTATAAAAAATAAATATATATATATTTAGCTACACACTGTATCTCACATATAGTAGAGTGGGCAGTGGGAACCTAGTGTTAAGAAACTTTGTTCCCAACCTTAAAAAATCAAAGGGTAACCAAGAGTCTAAAGAAATCATAGGTACCTCCTAATAGGCATAGAATGGCGTTTCATCAATTAAGTTACATTTTTGTTCTTGACCTTACCGTATTGTATGTTAAACCACCGTTTATATGTTTTTTAAAGTTGCGTGTAATAATTTAACTTAATTAGGCCTACATATATCAAAACCAGTGAGCGTCGTTCAACAAGTCGTTAGTTGGCGTAGTGTCTACTGAAGCGCAGTGGTCGCGAGGGGCAGTAGTACGGATGTCTGACAGCGGTGTTATTAAACAAGTTGATGTAACGTTATGTGGAAATACTGTTGTCTGTTGCCGGAAGCGAGTAACTAACGTGGAACGTTGTATGAGGTGACCAATTAAACACACAGTCAGCCTAACTAATGCTAGATATGATAACCGAGATTGTTCTTGATTTATCTACATTTTGAGGCCGTCGCGGTATAATGTTACTGACGCTAACCTTTGAAAATACTCTATACAGTCCTAGAAATGACATACAAACAAACCTTACGTCATTTTCAATATATTTTTTATATTTATTGTATGTGAGTATATTCATATTCATTTTATGTAAGTTTCACACACAGAGGCGCACTTAGACGTTAGTTGGGTCTCGCGACGTTTAATCTACATTGACAGTGATTGATGTGCACAATGTAACAGTATGTACCTTGAGTATAAGTTAAAAATAAAATAAATAAATAAAATAAAATATGCATGGCAATATACATAAATAACATAGTTAAATATGAATAATAAAAACTATATATTTTAAATATCATATTAATCGAGACGCGTTCGTGTATTCTCGTCCCGAGTGTCGCGACCGTCGTTCCGTATATATAGGAGGTGGTGATGCTCGGAAGGCAGCGGTCGAGTCGAACTATTAAGT
>JAATLQ010035184.1:0-27256 GCA_013421005.1 Heliconius erato x Heliconius himera
GAATCTCTTCGTAGGATATGCGGAGTCAGCTTAGCCGATTGAATCCGTAATGAAGCGATACACAGAATGGCAGGTATTAGCGAGGATGTCACGGTGAGAATGAAGAAGAACACGCTCAGCTGGTTTGGGCACGTCGAACGAATGAGTGATGAAATAATGGCAAAAAAGATTTATGATGGACAAGTGAGTGGTAAGAGAGATAGAGGGAGACCTCGGTTGACCTTCGAAAACACAGTATCCAAGATACTGGAGGAAAGTCATATAAAAAGCATGAGGACTCCCCGGAGGGCATGTATGAAGAGGTTGATAACAGTGGTTGATAACAAGGGGAAAGAGGTATGTTGAGACTACGGTCTCGCTACGGTGTTTGGCGTTCCGTTCTCTCTGACTACCTCGCTAGGGATAAAGCGTGAAGCTAAGTTAAGTTATAAGTTATAACATTAGATTTTGGTAAAAAATATTGCAAAAATTTAAAACGGAGATTACGCGCTTTTTAACTAGCAAAGTCATTAATCACATTTTCAAAATCAATAGTATCGACTAGTTCATGTTCAATTGACATGATAGCAATATTGTATTTTTCATTTTCATTCTCTTATTTTTCTTGAACATTCCTTGATTCTTGATTGAAAAAAAATTTGAAGAATTGATCGTAGACTTTGTTGCCCCTTTCCATTTGTTGCCCGGTGCGACCGCACCGCTCGCACCCCCCCAGCTACGCCACTGGTTATGCTCGATATACTCAGGCGGGAATAACCTATTCAAATTCCCCTGATCAGATAATATGGCGAAGCATGTCGTTGACTTTTGCCACTCAATATGTAGCGACTTAACACTAGTTCTTCCTTGCCACTAAAAAAATAATTAATTTTGTTTGCGTTTATTTAGATCAGCTTGCGTTTTGAAATAGTATCAAAATATATAAGAAATCTCAACACATTTTAGAGCTAACCTTTAAAGTAATCATTTATATGATAATAAAAAAATTTGAGAATAAACTATGTAAGGGGCTAACTAATAGAATATTTTTGTTTGTTTTTGTCTTTTGAACTAGTGGGCCGATTAGAATGATTTTTTTTTGTTGTGTAGCTATTAGGATCTAGACTATATTTGATTTTGACGTCTTACACATCTGTTCGTCCAGTTAAATTATAAGCAATAATTGAATGCGTAGAAAACAAAAAATATTGAATTTGATGAGCATTTTCCTCCCCATTTTTTATTTTGGCTTAAAATTGAAGATCTGGAACATCTGATGAACAATCATAATAGTCCAGCTAAACTTTAAGAAATAATGAAAATACCTATTCTAGTTAGAGTTAGATCAATCACCTACAATCTTGAAATGAATACGGAAACCTCGGTGAGCGAGCCAGACTCATATTTGGCCGGTTTTACGTGTATACGATACTAAAATACATACAGACACGATGTATAAATATTTACATGTCTGTCTGTCCAGGCTAATTTTCGAAACAGTTAAACATATTATTAGGGGACTCACTGTACAATAGAGGAGGTTATAGGGCAACACGAAGACTACTATTTATCCTGGAGTTCCTGTAAGATAGGGGCATTTTGCTTTTAAATATGACAATTTTTGTGAACAAAACGAAATGAAGTATAAAATGTTGGCTATCAAAGAAAAAAATATTGCTTACACAGAAGTACCAAAAATATAACCGTAATTTAGAATTACTTTTCATTACCTAACAATAACAGTCGAGGCCAATTGAGACGTAGGGGCACAAGCGTACGACTGTAAAATGATAAGTTGTGGGTTCAATTCTCACTCGAGGAAACGAAACATATTTTTTTTCAGTTCCTCGTTCTAGTATTGAGGTAAAGCATGATATTCAAAAGATTCAGAATTTGGTGGAAAGTGTCTTAATAAGGCTGAAATGTCTTAACACTAGTTACTTTACACTACTACTTCCCTCTGCATGCTTTCTATACGCATGATACAGCGTAAAACTAAAAAAAAAATAGTCACATAATCTAATATAAACTTACATTCTTTTCATAGTGAGCTTGCAGACGCTATAACGAAGCAAAGCTTATATAACAAGTATTCAAATACTTTGCTTTTGCTACATGTCCTGGCTGAAGTACGCATAGAAAACACAAAGGAACCTTTGCTGGAGTACAGTGAAAGCGAAATAAAATATACAACATTATGAGATGAAGATGTTAGAAACTAGTTACTTTATTTGGCCTCACTTGAGTATTAAGTATTAATATATTTTATACTAAATACAGAATTTCATAATTGGCAAAAAAATTATATTTATGAACAGAGATTTGAAAAAACATCTTGTGACATTATCCCCATTTGTTCAACCAATATTTTTTTATTGATAAATATATGTATATAAGATAATATATTCTATGAAATCGAGAATATCAGTCAAGTAAGTTGTATAAATATACAATTAGTGTAGAGTGGAGTGATTGGGTTCGAAGTTCTCTGTTCATGCTTGTTCTACAGTAAGACAGAGATGGATGGAGATGATGATTTTACTATTCACGTCCCCGTCGCGGTATAGGAAGAGGGAGCTCCAAGCAGTATTTGGAACTTGCAACCCAAGTGCAGGCCTAAGCTATCTTTTTAAAATAAACATTAATGCTTTGTCCATTCCTCTCATTACGAAATGAAATTTGAATTTAATTCTTATGTGAATTTCAATAAATATTTATTAAAACTCATTTAAGAAAACAGTTTAAAATTAAAATTCAGTGTTACAAAGTATAAAAACTAAATTTTATTTCTCCAACCCGCTTCAAAGGAGCTTCGCCTTACAATAATTATGATGAGCTAAGATAATTATAAACATAGACCGCGATGAAGAAGCGTCGGTTATTTTATTTTTCAAGAAAATGCAGCAAAATTTGTTCGTCTTCTTGTTGAAATTTATATTTTTTAGAGTTCTGTAGCCGAATGAAAAAACAGAACACTTAAAGATAAATCCTTTACTTATTCATTCCGAAAACTACTTCATTCCGAAATTATTACCACTTCATAGGTTGAAACTTGGTAGGTAGATTTATTCGGAGCCATTTTATGGTTTATTTTTAAAATATAACATTCTTTATACATGGGATTTAAAGTAAAAAATAATGTTTTTTTATCAGACTTAAACATAGATGTATGCATTTAAAATATTCTCTATTCATAAAGGCATAAGATAAAATCTAAACAGGTCAAAAAAAGGTTGTTGATGGAGTTACTAAATTAATTTTAAAAATATTTATATACGGATTTATGGAAGTAATATACTAAATGAATGAAATATAGTACTGTAAATAATATTATTTTATTAAAGGAATGATACCGGTAAAGCGGGAAAAAAAATATTTCATTTCCTCGAGTCGGGATCGAACCAGCAACCAATCGCTTTTAAAGTCACACTTCGTGCCCCTGCGCAACAACAGGCCTCGACACACACATAGAGTTAAGGAAACGTAAAATAAAAGCAAAACGTATGTCACGTTTGTATATCGTCGATTGAATTACATTAGTTTGTATTATAGAAAAGGTATACATTTTTTATATTATAAACGCTGTGTTCAGTGACAAAAAAAAAATGTTTTATTGTTCTGTCATTAATTAGGATCAAGTTATAAGTATTAATTAATAAAATTATCCACATTACGCCTAAAAGGCAATAAGGGTGTTAAAACATCCAGGTCGTTTCGTTTTTAGTCACTACACTTTTAATTTACATATACAGCGCTTTGCACTTTTGTGTATCCTCCTGAGTTGTGTGTAGCTTTTGAACACGCGTGGGACGTGGTCGTTCTCACGCAATCACGCAATTTTAACCACACGTTTGCCAATCATGTAAGTGTTTACCTTTTATTTTATTTTTATTAAATCACACATGGAAAATGGAGATTTAGCATTCAAAATTAAGATATTTTTTATAAGTCTACAAAAATTGTAGTACCTAACTGGTATCTTACGAAAATTTAAAATCAAAGTTGTACTAGCATCTACCGACGAGCCGACTGGCAAAGAGAACTTATTATAAGAAAATATTCATAAAGATGATCTCCAAATGATTATGAAGACCTTCTATTTCATTCTTACGAGAAGACTTTTTAAATGGAAGTAAAAAAATATATTTGAAAATGACAGAAAATAAAAGTTCTTTAAGAATTTACTTTGTTGTTACACTTGTGTAAAAATTCTATATATTTTCTTAATGTATAATTTATTAAAACTAGCCAGGTAAAGGACAACTATATATTGTACTAATCGGAAATATAAACTTTTGATTTGTATTTGGATTTCATTATTTTATACCTCACACAGCGAGTGGACAGAGGGAACCTAGTGAAAAGACACTCCGTTCCCCATTTTCTGCCAGATATGGAGACATTAAGTGTTGAGTGGCAGAACTCAACGCCGCGTTTTCCTTCGACACCAGAGCGAAGAAATGGAAATAAAAATTTAAGTAAATATTTCATCTCCTCGAGTGGGGATCGAACCCACAACCAGTCGGTTTTACATTTACACTTTGTGCCACTGCGCCACGACTGGCCTCTTAAGTTTATTACAAAACTTTATACGAATAACTACATATACTTATTAACAAAGGTCAAAATTACCTGATAAAAGTAAATTGTTCACAATTTCTTTCAATTAATTAATAATAAATTTAAAATTTTCACCCATTTTAGTATATTATATAATTCATTATAGCTCTTAAAGGTTAAATAAAAAACTGAACAAAAAGTAAGTACGGTAAAGAGCGTGAAATTCATCTAAATGTTGAAATATTTCACTTTCTCCGAGTTGGAATCGAACTCACAACCTGTCGCGTTTACAGTCGCACGCTTATGCTCCAGCGCCACGACTTGCCTCGCGTCTAAATGTTACTTATATATTATGAGTAAAATATTTTCTGGCTCGTGTATTCTTTAGAAGTTCAAAAGTAGTAATAAACTTGCGGGTAAAATTAGAGTAACTCAATAAAGATGGGTTAGCCCTAAATTACCACGTTATTACATTATCTAACTACTTTATTTTTACACAAGATGACTACAAAATGAACACCGTAGGACAGTATCTGAATACGTGCGTTCGATTTCCACTCGAGGTAATGAATTATTGTTATTAAAAAGCCAAAGCACGGCGTTAAGTTTCGCCGGAAATGTAATATCGCAGTATCTTAACCTTAGATTCCCTCTGCCTGCTTTACTATAATCAGGATACAGAAGTCAATTGTTCAGTCAAGTTAACAAGCTGGAAACACGTGATTTGTATTATTATTATAGGCTATTTGTTATCACCAGACACCAAACCAAATAGCAACCTAACATCTGGACTATTAGGATATTGATTTAATTTAATTTACCATCTGGAACAAGCAAAGACGCAAATATAATAATGACTATATGTACAAAATTTAAGTCGAAAACGACGCATTACTTAACATTTAACTTGGCTCTCATTTCACCTTTATGTTTTATTGGGATTAAAATATTTATATCCAGGTAACAAAGACGAGTGCGTATAATTATAATATTAGCATTAATTATACAATTTAAACAAATCACCATAGCATTTCTAAGGAAATAGCAAAATTGTTCAAACCAAACAGTAAACTTTGGCCCGCTTGAATACATAAAATATAATTTACTATGGCAACCCGCAGAATTTGCTTACTTATTTATAATGTGATGTATCGTGTGTTGTGTATGTATGTACGTTAAATAATTATGTTCTTTATAGCTACTTAACTAACGACCTAAACATTAATACATGTCTGAACAATATAACTAAACATATGTCAAAGAAAGCAGTTTCACAGTTTTTCCGGTATTGCAGGGTAGAAAGAAAAAATCTTGTGTTAAAATTAGTTATAATAGGAAATAAAGTTAACACCTTATTTAATTTCCTCATACACGGAGTGTCTTAACACTAGGTTCTCTCTGCTTACCTTACTATGTGCGAGACACGTGAAGATAATAAAATAATGATCTAAATCTCTAAAAAACTTTCTCATATAATCCTTTATTTACACCTAAATTTATTACACACTTACAAAAACTGGTGAATATTATATAAATAAATGATGTTAGGTTTAGATTGCGGTTACCTCAAGAGAACAAAA
The DNA here is from genome assembly GCA_013421005.1 of Heliconius erato x Heliconius himera. Classification (NCBI taxonomy): domain Eukaryota; kingdom Metazoa; phylum Arthropoda; class Insecta; order Lepidoptera; family Nymphalidae; genus Heliconius; species Heliconius erato x Heliconius himera. The sequence continues at coordinate 6,120 of JAATLQ010035184.1, forward strand.
TAAACCTACATCTCATTAAAATTGATAAAATAAGAACCTAGAATAACATTATTAGGGGCTATTTTCTGATTAAAGTAGTGTGATTACACAGTCACGGCTTGGAGTATTTCATGAATTTACTGCGATTTTTTGTAAATATAGAAATAATTTATGTATTTCTAGAATTAAGAAAGCTAATGGTACACCATCTGACTACAAACGCGATGGTTGTGGGTTTGATCCGCAATCGGAGGAACAAAATATTTCAATTCTCTGGCGGGACAAGGCACTAAGAATTGGAAGAAATGAAAAGAACAAAGTGTAATGACAAAAAGTTTTTCTACTTACCCTGCTATATGCCTGAACCTAACGTTTCCTCTGCCTATCATATTCACACTAGCTGTCAAGTCTCTGCAAAGATAATTAATTGATAAACACCAAATGGCAGATATTTAATTGATTGATTTAATTTAAAAAGATTAATGTAAAAAAAGCATTTTTTTTTCATAATTTTTTTAAAAACAGTTTTTTTAGCATTTATAAATTTAGATGAAGAATTATATAGGTACTCCTAGCTTTCATATGTCTAAAAATCAAAAATATATATACATAATAGAATTATCCGATTGTTTCAAACATTAACCCAGTTATAGTCCAGCTATCAGACAGCTATTGTCCAAACTTCATCAATATCCGCTATCCGGTACGAAGCGGCGCTGCGCTGTGACAAAAGCCCGCCTCTAAATAACTAACGTTACTATGAAATTTATTAAAGCTCATATGTTGTCGTGGTCCATTTTTCAGTTATTTTATGTTACCTTTAGAGATAGTATGTAGTAAATAAGGTGAGAACTTTTATATAAATATGAGGAAGGACTTACCTTGAAGTCGGTTAAAAAAAAATATTTGTCTACCGACTTCAAAAAAGTAGGTATTAGTTTGACATGGTGTGTATATGGTATTGTTGGTACTGAATAATATTTGAGTGCGATAATTTATAATCTCCCGTTACAATAAGATTTTTATTCGAAATTTGTACTGTTGAAGTCTTTGTATTTTTTTTTGTTTTTATGGTATCCTTTTTTTATTTGTGTCAGTTAGGGCATATTGCTTGAATGCCATGTCCTTGATCTTCTTTTTCATGATTTGATGGTAATTTACTTAATAATATGAATCAAATCCACAAAACAAGTACAATAAATAGAATTAATAACTTACTTTTTAATTTACTTTAGAAGTCTAGATATTTCTAAAATGAAAATTGATAAAATAAATCTATTTAACAAAATTAAATATTCAAGTTGTAAGTTAGTCAACTTTCTTATAATTTAATTAGACAAGACGTGTTTATTAAAAGCATAGTAGTATCGTAAAGTAAAACCTCTTTAGCATCTTAAGTCTTGACATTAACTTAGGTGTAAAGATTATCAGTTCATGGTAATAAATTCAATTCTAATGTCAAAATTAATGATTAGGCCAGTCGTGGCGCAGCGGCACAAGCATGAGACTGTAATCGTGACAGGTTGTGGGTTCGATTTCCACTCGAGGAAGTGAAATATTTATTTACATTTATATTTTCATTTCTTCGCTCTGGTGTCGAGGCAAAGCGTGGCGTTGAGTTCTGCCACTCAACACGCAATGCCTCCAGAATTATGCAGAAAGTGGAGAACGGTGTGTCTTAACACTAGGTTCCCTCTGGCTATCCTGCTGTGTTCGGGATACAGCGTGAAGCTGATTTTTTGATAGATTGTAACATAAGGTACATAAAATAGGATTCTAACTTGAAAGTAAATTGAAAATGAACGTGCTGTAGTAAATATTATTTTTCATTTCAACGTCATCGTACGTTGTGCCCTATTAACATTTCAAATGATGACGAATAACAATGTTTTGATCGGGAAAGTATTAATTTTATTTATTTTGGCATTTTATTTGTTGCTCTCAAAAGTAAAACTGACTTCCGAACCGGTGGTACCTTTTTTTTATATGTTCTTTCGACTATTCATATGTGCTTACAATAGTCTATTTAAATATAGATTTTTTTGAAATCGAATTGGTTTCGTGGGTGCTGGATCAAAATTACCCATGTGTTTTTAATCTGCCTATAATTTTGTAATGTCGTTGTACATACAATGTCGCTGTTCCTTTCAGAAGTGATCTTTATTGAGTCTTTCTACATGTACCTGTAACGCAAAATTAAGCAGTTAGTTTCCGTGTCCGTGTCCCATCTTATGCCATTTTTAATAGACTTTATTTTTTAATTTTCACAATACAATGAGAAAAATTATGGACCGCGACGAAGAAAGAAAGACGACACTTTATAGGTTCTTGAAGAATCAGACTTAGTCAAGTCACATATTACGTTGTCATCATAACAAGATAATTGTTATGATTATGAGCAATTGAGTAGTAATCAACTTATCGGTATAGAACAAGACTTTTTCATAATTTTGAGTAACTTTTTAATCCATGTTGAATATAACGACGACAGTTAACATCGACAAATATTTAGAAATGATTGGTTTGTTTTAAGTTCGTGTAAGCAACTTACCTGCGATATTACTCCTGTGGCCAAAAGGAAATAAGTAAGAGTTGTAAATGGCGCATGATATATGCTTTGTGGCCGAAGTAACTCTGACCGTAGCTACAGAGGAATATGTTGAATTGATTAACGAAGTCTAGAGTATTTGAGGTCAGTCGTGGCGCAGAGGCACAAAGTGTGACTTTAAACTGCGGCTGGTTGTGTGGGTTCGATTTCCACTCGAGGAGATTTAATATTTACTTAAATTTATATTTCCATCTCTTCGTTCTGGTGTCAAGGTAAAAGCGCGGCGTTGACTTCTGCCTCTCAACACATAACTCCACTCCAGCATTCGGCAGAAAGTGGGGAACGGAGTAACACTAAGTTCCTTCTGCCTACCTTGCTATGTGCAGGATACAGCGTGAAGCTGATTATTTTATTTATTTTTATACTAGAGTGTATGTATAATACTTCATTAATCATTCGAGGCAAAGTGTTGAGATCCGCCATTCAACACGCAATGCCTAGCAGCAGTCTTCCGACGTACAGGATATAGTGTAAAGCTAAGAAAAATGATATAAAGCCGTCCTCCATATATCGATATATATAAAGCACAAAAAATTAAATGTACTAGTATAATATCAGTATAGATACAGCTACAGTAAAAATAATAAGTACAGGCGTAGATGATATGATGATAAATAGTTTCAATTTCAATTCAATTACGTTAGGAAAACAAAATAATAAGTAATTTATGAACGTTTTTTATCTCCCAAAATGCCTGAAGCTTCATGTTATGACCTACATTCTAAAAAATAAATATAATCAAACTTATATAATTGAGTTAGTACAAGTTTTCTCATAAAAAAACTCTTCCCAAGTCAACTCTAACTAGAAGTTTATATAAATTATTATAGCATTATAAGATGTGAGGAAAAATTTACACTATCCTTTATTACGGATGTGCAGCTATAATTCTTGTAAATTTACTTTTCGTTATAATAAGTAAAAAAAATATTTTTAATTTAATATTAATATCAAAATTGGACTGGAATTTTTTACCAACAAACTAAACTTTCTTTTTTTTCTTCGCTTCACGCTGTATCCCGCACACAGCAGGGTAGGCAGAGGGAACCTAGTGTTAAGTTAAACACTCCGTTCCCCACTTTCTGCCGAATTCTGGAGGCATTGCGTGTTGAGTGGCACAACTCAACGCCGCGCTTTGCCTCGACACCAGAGCGAAGGAATGGAAATATACATTTAAGTAAATATTTCATCTCCTCGAGTGGGGATCGAACCCACAACCAGTCGGCTTGACACTCACACTTTGTGCCGCTGCGCCACGACTGGCTTCAACTAAACTTAATAGAATAAATTCAGTGCAAACTGGAAGCACACTAACTTATAAATATAATATAGCCTGGACATAAAAAGTCTAGTCAAATCTTGACCACGAATAACACTCCAACTGAACACAGAACTTGGCACCCATATGATGAGATGATATATCTGATTCTTTTGTCAGTGAAATCAAGAACGACACTTTTTTCTATATTAAAATTGGCTCTGTTTTCACAATTTTGTAATGGATTTTTTAATATTTTACCTAACATTAATTAGAATAATGAACTATTATGTAGTATAATAAGTTTTAACTAACAGCTCAAGCGAACTCGTTTCATCTGCGCCATAATAAAAAATTACTTCTAAAAACATGTTAAAAAAGAAAAGAAATGTCTTTTATGTAATATAATATGTTAATACAGTTTATAAATCGATATTTTATTTATAAGCTCAAGTAACTCTACTTAAACCCTCAGTCTCACACTTGATTCACCAAATTCGTATAGTTTACTTAAACTTAATCTTTTGTAACATTATATTTCAGGGAAAATTGAAGAACCGACCCTAAACTTCTTAGTTTGGATGACATCACGAGATAACACGCTAGGTTGTTTTGATAAAACTTTGTATGTCGTTTGAACATAATTAAACCATAAGGAATGAGAAAACTTGGCTTTAAAGGTTTTGTGTTGCTATTTAGTGTGAAAATTTATATAGATTTATATTAACCTATATATATATATACCCGCTCGCGGCTTCGTCAGCTTTTACTGATTTTTCGCGGATTTTAGTAATTTGAATTACTTTCGTGTTATAATAATATATTTAAGGACAATAATCTGTAGATTGAAAACTTAAATTACAGTTAATTCAATAAAATATTTTGTATCAATTTACTCGAATAAAATTATATTGACATAACTTTTTTATTTATGTCCATGACCAGATAGCGATTCCTTACTATTTTCGATTTCGAGTTTCAATTTTCTAAAGGGCTTTATATGAATAAAGTAAGAGCAGATATTTCATGGTGGAGATGGCAAAGAGTTAGTCGTAGCGCTGGGGGCACAAAGTGCGACTGTAGACGCGGTTGTAGGTTCGATACCCACTCAACGAAATTAAATATTGAATATTTGCCATAATTCGGCTGTAAACGGTAGACGGATTGTCTTAATACTAGTTTCCCTCTGCTTTCCCTACAGTGTGCGGGATATAGCGTGACGCTTAAAAATATATTTTGAACAAAAACTAGAAAATATGAAGCTACCCTTACAATCGTAGAAATTAATAAACGCTATATACTCAGAAAATTAGGTCAAAATCAGCGGAAATTAAAACTAATAAGGGCGGCCGTATTTCAGGATGAATTGTACGCAGCTCCTAAATTACCGGATTAGATGTAACTCCATCTTGGCTCGTTTATCTTTGCCTTCGTTTGATAACAATATTTCTCTTTGAGCGTTCCTAATCTAGTAGATTCCTTTTCACGTTGTGATATTTCTTTTTTGGTGTTATTATTTTATGTGATCGTTGTGGTTTATGTTTTGACTCAGGTAATGCATTTAGATAATTTCTTATAATTCTTTACTTATGTAATAAACCAGTCAGTTGAGGTCGTGAGTCGAGGAGCCAGTCGTGGCACAGCGGCACGAAGTGTGACTGTTAAACCGACTGGTTGTGGGTTCGACCCGCACTCGAGGAGTTAAAATATTTACTTAAATTTATATTTCCATTTCTTCGCTCTGGTGTCGAGGTTAAACGCGGTGTTGAGTTCTGCCATTCAATACGCAATACCTCCAGAATTCGGCAGAAAGTGGGGAACGGAGTGTCTTAACACTAGGTTCCCTCTGTCTACCTATAAACCAAGTTACCTAGTGGACAAGCGCGGTGTTTTACCATGCCAAACTACGCCAACCAAGCGGTGTTGTAGCAGGCAGTGTCGAAAATTGGGTGGAAAGTAAGAAAGGAGTGTCTTGGTGTCTAATATACCTGAAAAAGTGAGGCTGTAAATAAAAAATTGTGGTAAGTCCTTGCATTCTCGCTTTTTTTTCCGCTTTTAGATGTTATATACAACATCTCTTTTTGTTTTTAATTTTCTTTGTTTCTGTCCAATATGCCGTGACAAATTTTCCTATATTATATAATATTTACATTTAATTTACTTAAAATTTGTTATTTGTACTTAACTTATTTTTTAATAATATTTCGCGTCTTATTTTTTTTATATTGTTGGTATTCAAAAACAAAATGATCATTGCACTTAAATATAATTATAAAAGTCCCCTTCAATGACAGACGAGAAAAAAGTTCAAAATTAATTAAGTCTGTTCACTTTACCTATTTTTTAGATACCTTTATAATTTAGAAACAAATTAAAACATTACAATAATAAAAGAACATGATATTGAATATTTCAAACAAAATACTAAAACATTTTAGTATTTAATACTAAAATGTTTTAGTTTTAGCCAAGGATTTTTTAACAGTGTAATTATTATAAAAATAGCATTTATATTTTTTTTGGTAAAATGAATATAATCAATCCCAATAAAATAAAGCTGCAGTGTTGCTTAAGTTTTAACTATTTTAGAATTTTTATAAAAGACACCACCGGACAGAGGAACAAGCGTGCGACTTTAAACGCACATTTTGAGTTCGATTCTTATACGAGGAAATCAAATATTTAATATTTTTATGATCATATTCCACCAACCAGCTTGCTGTTAGCGCAATAGTTGTTCAATTTCCACTTAGAAGAACGAAATATTTTCATTTTCTCACTTTAATAGTAAAACAAACCACCGCATTGAGTTCTGCTACTCAACGCTGAATGTTTCAAAAATTGGGTGAAGAGTGGACAGCAAAATGTCCCAGCACTTAGCAGAATAAAAATAAGCCATAAAAAATATACCATCTCATTGTCCCAACCCACACACCACCACCACCTTTAAAAGAACACGGATCGCTAGTTCCATGTAAAACGGCAGACCTCGTCTAAAATTTACTAACCCTGTAACATACTGAATACAACAAAGGAATCCAGAATTTCCGACCCGTTTTTTGTTATACAAAGTTAAAATACGCTCCGCATCCGACCGTCCCTCGCTAATCTGCTAACATAAAGTATGCTTTGATTTCAATGTAAGGAAAGACTCCAATAATGTGGGTATTATAAAATTGATCAAAATATCCATTATGGAACATCGGCTTCTTATAAGAAGCTAGTATAAGTATTATCTATATATATAAAAGGACATGTTAGGTACATGTCCTGACTGACTGACTGAGGTGAGACGCACGCACAGCCGTAACCGCTGTGCGTAGAAAGGTGAAATTTAGACAGATGTTTATTCTGGATATCCACTAAGAAGGGACTTAGAAAAACTTTAACCCTAAACGGATGAAATAAAGGTTGAAAGTTTGTATGGATTTTTTTTTAAATCGGCACCGATTTTTATAAAATTTAAAATTTAGTCTCCTAAAAATATTTCATTGAACACGTATTTCATAGTTTTTTAGAATTCACCCCCTAAGGGTGCAAATAAGGGGTTGAAAGTTTGTATGAAAAAATCTTCAAATCGCTACCAATTTTTATAAAAAATTAAATTCAGACTGTTAAAAATATTTTATTGAACACGTGTTTCGTGGTTTTTTTAGAATTCACCCCTAAAGGTGCAAATAAGCGGGTGAAGCTGCGCGCGCCCGCTAGTACTTTATATTATTTTATATTTAACCATTGTAGCAAAGGCAACACTCTGATCGCGATGGCACAGGAAGTTAGTTCCGCCACTCGACACCGAATATTCGAAAATTAGATAGAACGGAATTTTTAACACTGTTTGCCCTTTGCCTAACGTGCTAGGCGTGTTCGTAAAACTGAAAAAAAAAATTATTCATGCATGCATGCTGTATCTCGCACATGACAGAGTAACCAGAGGAAAGGGAACCTAGGACACTCTATTCTGATTAAAATACTTTCATTCCCCATTTTTCACCGGATTCTCGAGAAATACGTGTTGAGTGGCGGTACTAAATATTTCACTTCACCGAGTAGAAATTGAACCCACAACTGATGCGTTTATAGTCGCACGTTTGTACCCCTACACCACGTTGAAATAAATAAACTTTATGATTTGATTCATAACCATAATGTTTAACTCAACTGAGGAATTATTAAATATATTTAAGACATAAAATACGGCATTGAGTTTGAGGCCAGTCGTGGCGCAGGGGCACAAAGTTTGACTGTAAAACCGACTGATTGTGGGTTCGATCCCCACTCGAGGAAATGAAATATTTACTTAAATTTATATTTCCATTTCTTCGCTTTGGTGTCGAGGCAAAGCGCGGTGTTGAGTTCTGCCCCTCAACACGCAATGCCTCCAGAATTCGGCAGAAAGTGGGGAACGGAGTGTTTTAACACTAGGTTCCCTCTGCCTACCTTGCTGTGTGCGGGATACAGCGTGAAGCTGATTACAGCATTGAGTAGAGCCACTCTTCGCGCAATATTTCCAGTTTGGGCGGAAATTGAAAATCAATTTTAACACATTAAGTTCTCTTTGCCCAGTTTATTATATAAAGACGATATCGAAAGTAAAAATCACGAACGATGCTTTATGTCGATGTCAGTTAAACAAATACCTTACAATACTGACTTAACGAACTATATGTAAACGTATTGCACTGTTATGTATTCCACTGCAGAAATAATGTTATTGCAGCTTTAACTTCAAGTTGATCAGTTAAGTTATGGAGTGTTGAAAATATCTTTTTACAGAGCAATCTGTTGATTTTCATTAAAATAAGTTTAAAGTAAATCGAATTGTAAAATTTTGGCTGAATCGAACTTGTGTTGTTGTTGTTTGTGAAAATATATTATATAAAAATCTTCCGTCACTGAGTGACGGACACATAAAGAACAGATGAAACTACTAGATTTCGAAAGTTGAAACTTGTAAATAAGGTAGGTCAAGGAGCGTTTCGTATAACTGACTGAGAATGTCTCGTAATTCCTTCGGCAACGGAAGAAAAAATCATTTTACGTCTCAAAGCTAGCCAATAACATAATATAATAAACTTATGTTGCTGTACGTTGGTAAGCATAAACCTTAAAAGATAAAATACATTAGACATTGGAACTAATACGAGATGAAGATCTAATCTTTATTCTTAAAAAAAATGTTCCACCTGGAACGCAGGCACCTTCCTAGTTAAACATTAATTAATGATAAACCGATTACTTTGAAAAGTAAATGTTCTTCAGTGAGTTAATGTATGAGCATTCTATACCATTACGTGATAAGCCCCTTTTCCTTAAATATTTACTTCGTACAAAAATCAAGTCCTGGGTTTTATTTTTTTTATTGATACAGAATATTGTAAGCAATTAAAAAAAAGTTTTAAGCGAGCGCCCATATATACCGCCCACTCATAAGATGAATGATGATGATGAAGGCACACTTGAAGTTACAATCATATCATTATTTATAATTTATATATTTTAATACCACTATAGACATTTGATCTTTATCTTTTTTCTTAATTTTAGCGTTCCGTACATTTTAAAGAAAAAAGGAATTCTTATAAGATCACCTTGTTGTCTGTTTGTCTGTCTGTCTGTTTATCTTGCATTCGTCCCATCACTACCTATGTTTGTGTCGTAATCACACACACCAAGATAGATCTCTTTCAGAAAGTTCAAAACAAATTCCTCCGTATGGCATCCGGATGCCTTCAAAGGCATACCCAAGCACGCACCTACATAAAGATTTTGAACTGGAATCGTTAAAGGAATTAACACACGAAAAATAAGTTTTAGCGATTATTATTTTCTTAAATCTCTTAGTAGCTAATGACTTTTCATTATTAATGAAGACTAATCCAAAATAGGTATATTAGAGTAAAATAAGGTATTAATTTATTTCAAAATAAAAATATATTTCTTTATACAATTGAGGCCATCGTGGTGCAATGGAACGGCGTCTGAATGTACGAGTAAATGTAATGATTGTGGATTCAATCTTCATCCGGGCGAATAGATTTGTTTTGATGCAGTAATCAGAGTAAAACCAAATATATAATCTTACGATACTCGTACCAGAGCGGAAAAATAAAAATAATTTAAATATAACTATTCCTCTGAATGGGACCCGAACCCACAACCAGCTAGTTTTTACAATGTATACATTGAACTGAATTGTACAGGAAATATTATTGAATATTTCCTTTTCCGTAAAAAACATCCCATATATTTAAATCCTTTTGTTGGTGTATGTTAATAGATTCATTTGAAATGTAAAAGCTCGATTGTTAAAACAGACATTTGCCAGTGCTAGTATAAAAAGCTCCAAGCATGGCTAAATAGTGAAGTTATTTTATAAGATTTTTTTTTTATGTTCTTTTGCTGGAAACTTTTAAAAATATTATTGTTATTTAAAATAATTATATATAATTTCAATTAATTATAATGCAAATGGGATCGATATCTAAAATAATCTATTATTTTGTCTAGATGCCATCTTGGTGGAGAGGTAATTCCTACTTATTATTACTTTTTTTCAGCTTCACGCTGCATATAACAGGGTAGGCAGATGTAATCTAGTATTCTTAAACACTCTGCTTCCCATTATCCACCGAACTCTGGAGGCATTGTGTGTTGGTGGCGGAACTCGACGCCGCGCTTAAAAATATAAATGTAAATAGTTTATTTCCTCAAGAGGGGATCGAACCCACAACCAGTCGATTGTACAGTCACAATTTGTGCCCCATCGCCATGACTAGCCTAATTAATTAGTATGTTGTTGGATAAAATTGCTGGATTCAATGTTTTATTCTATTGGCTGAATCTTTACTTTGTAAATAACGTAAGTAGTGTTTTGCCATACGTTGCGTATACTGTGTCCTGTCCTGCGTATATTTTATAAATATTTTGTGATGTTGAAAGTTTTTGTTAGTCAAAGTTTTTGATTAGTTGGTTTAAATTGTTACTTTTACAGATTTACATTTATTTAATCAATTTTCTCTTTTTAATTTAGATAACGTAATTGGGCTTTATAATATTATTCATAAAATTTTGGCTAACACTTTTCTGTGTTTGAGTTGTTTTGACACAATTTGGAAAAATGCTCACAATCGAAAATGCAATCTGAAAAAATGCAATCTCGAGATTTATATAATATTGGTGCGCAATATAAATATAATTTATCTTTCAAAAATAACGAATTTTAAATTATGATCACTATAAAAAATAAGTACGATGATGAAAATAGGAATGCGCTATTTTCAATACCATCCTAGTGAGAAGACAAAGCGCAGCGTTGGGTCTTACATACGAATAATATTTCAAAATTGGATGCAAGATAAAGCGTTGGGTTCCGAATTTACTATATTATTTTTTTTCATAAAAAAAAACAAAACAAAATGAATAAATACACTTTCTCCTCAATTTTCGAGACATCGCATGTTGAGTGACGCTACTCAACGCTACTATGCTACTACATTGTATATAATATCAACTTCACGTTGTATCTCGCACACTGCAGGGTAGACAGAGGGAACCTAATGTTAAGACACTCCGTTCCCCTCTTTCTATCGAATTCTGGAGGCATTGCGTGTTGAGTGGAGAACTCAACGCCGCGCTTGTCCTCGACACCAGAGCGAAGAAATGGAAATATAAATTTAAGTAAATATTTCATCTCCTCGAGTGGGGATCGAACCCACAACCAGTCGGTTTTACAGTCACATTTTGCTCCTGCGCCAAGACTGGCCTCATATAATATTTTTATCGATAAAAGGTGTAATTATAGTTCTCTTATATAATATTACGTAGTTCAACCTAAACTTTAATGTTAATTTAAGCCTTCACAAGCACTTGAGAGTTCACCGCAATGCTGCCACCGACGAGAATGCAAATTATGCTAAAAAACCGACCATACTTAGCAGTCTGCTCTTTTATAAACATTTTGATAATAATTAAAGACATTATCACGTAATTTTTAATGGTATTTAGCTTACTAAATACTAATATAAGATTTATATATACACATATATATATAAGATGTAGTTATGTAGGAATATGGAGAGTGGAGTATGTTAACACTAAGTTTCCTTTGCTTACTTTTCACATGTTGGTTTCAAGATACTGCTAAAAAGCCTGCTAAAATCGGTAACCTCCGAAATCCGAAAGTCCTCTACACCTGTCCACTTGTAACGACAGTGGACGTCGTTTAATTGGTTGTGAAACTGCTAGTACTCAACAATGGTGATGTATATGTATGTAAATGCATATTGAAGTAGATTATTCTGTCTCTGATGGACTTCAACGCCGCATTATACCTTGCTCTGACATGACTGAAATGAAACCTGGCCTGAGTGGGAATCAAACCCACAGCACAGCCAACGCGTTTGCCGTTAAACACTGTCTCTATGGCCCTAACTTAGCTACAGCATCATCAATAATTTTATAAAGATCGTATCTTCTTATTCTTATTCATAAGCAACCTAAGTTTGATATTTTAGTGTGTAATCACGACTCCAGCTTTGTAAACTAACCAAGATTACAACGTTTGCGTATATGACTAATTCTCTGTACATTTCAGCTTGTTTCGTTTGTGTAACAAAGTGATATTTTTTTACATTTTTAAAGTGTTATTCCACACTTAGGAACACTTGGTCGGTTTCCAGGAGACGTGGGTTCGAGTCCCGCTACGTTGAAAGTTTTATACGTTTTCTAAATAAGTGATATAAATTATCTCTATATATAATAAGACAGTAAAAATATTTTGTCTGTACATTTCGTAATTTTGACTGAAATGGATAAAGGGACACTTAAAAAGAATAATAGAAAGCAAAAAGATTTTTTTTGAATTTCTTGTCTGTCTGTCTGCCTGTCGACATATTTTTGTCCGCAATTTTCTCTGAAAGTACTGAACCGATTTACTTAAAAGTTTCACCAATTGCTTTGTTTTAACTCAACTTAACTACTAAAGTTTGGTTCATCAAAATCGGTTCATTAAAAAAAAGTTATCGTCATTTGAATGAACTCAAGGCATTAGTTTGTCGGCGAATGTTATAGCAATTGCGCTGGTAAGATTGCTGGCTAAAGAAGGACATACGAAACGTCTTGATTATATGACTGTTGATAAAAAAATATATTTTTGAAGCACTATTATACAATATTTTATTTTATATTATATTGTTATATATTGTTAGTGGAGATTACCTTCATAAATCATAACAGTTAAGTTGAATTCGTAATGAATTCAACATAGAGATAAAGAACGATTTGATCTTCAAAGAGATATCAAGCAAATACATAGATTTTGTGGTTCGTTCGTTCGTCTGAAAAAAATCTATATAAAAATGCCTAAAAACATCCTTTCTACGTGTACTCTGTAATAACTACATATTTACCAATTGTACATTTAGCTCATAATATGTGTAACTAATTTAAAAACTGTACAGGAGTTAATATGCAAACCTTACAGTTATTTTACAAAAAATATTATGAATCCTTACCTAAATCAATAATTTTACATTTAAGGCTGTTTCTGAAGCAGTACATTAAATTATTAAGTGACATCAGCACATTTAACAGAGCTTTAAAAAACATAACATAGGTAAAAAGGACGTAATGTTACAAAAATATATACATTTATATGTAAATAATTAGCTTTATGTATATTTTATGAATATCAAATATCGACATAGGTCATATTTTTTAGTTCGAAACAATCAAAAATTCTTATAGAAGTTACGATAATGTCATAAAAAAATCATATTAGAATATTACAGATTAAAGTAATAAAAAAAGTCATATTAGAAGTCATTAGAGTTGTCAATCAATTCTGCTTATTAAATCAATAATCATGTATTTTAAGCGTGCGAAGCAGTGGGCGAGCCGCTAGCATGATATAAAGGAAGATGATAATTATTTTACCATCATAAAGTTTATTGTGTAATATAATATGTTTATTAACTACAGATAGACTTGGTAAAGATGGTGTTGTTATGACTAGTTTTGGACATTAATTATTTAGTGTAATAAAATAAGAAAATTTCATTTTAAAGATCTAAGTACAAGATCTACAGAAATACAAGAAAAACAAAATCATAAACACAATAATATACGTGCAAAAGTAAAAGCTTGCCAATATTAACATATATAGACATCGAAAACAAAAAGTTCAACAAGACCAATAAGGAAAGTCGTATAGATAATTACGTTACGAGTTACACCCTTTCCAGTATATATGCTTAAAAGCTTTTAGAAGGCACGGAACCTTTTTTTTTAATTTGCGCATATTTTTTATGGAAAATACAAGAGAAACGAGAGTTCAGGTCTTTGACGGCCTTTAAAGTGGATATAGACTAACTTTTGAAGGTAACGATGTCATATCGACCTGGAAAGATTGCCGCAGATAGGTCATTCCACTGTTGTTTGGCTCATGGAAGGAAGTTCCTACAGATCCAAATAGTAAAAATTATTCATATACTCTTAGTAAGTATGACATTTAAGCTTATGATGCACTGTGAAAATTTGGTATCACATCAAGTAGTTCCCGACACGATAAATATGTCTACTTTCTCAAAGATTGATCTAATGGTTTCAGCTGGTATTGTGCTGCACCAACTCAAAGAGAAGAACAGTACTCCATATGAGGCCAAGCCTTTACCCTATATAGGGCTAATCAGTGCCACCGACATCTAATATGATTAGCCTCACAATTAAAAAAGTGGAAATTAAGATATGAGTCACTTCATCCTTAGCTTTATGTATATTTCTGTGACAGTATGTATAACAAAAGCGGAATATTCTTGTTTTTACACATAAAATAATATGAAATTTAATTTTACAGGAACATAAGTGTAGCACGCAAAGACGTAATATAAATATGATGTCTTATAGAAAACCTTAGGCATAATCACATTCAACAGTAGCTTCACATTGTGTACCATATATAGAAGGGAACCTAGTATTAGTTCACTCCGTTTCCCATTTTTTGGCCATTTTTCGAGACATTAGGTGTTGTAGAACTCAACGAACCCGAGTGAGATTCGAACTTACAACCGTCTCGCTTACAACATGTATTATGTTACTTACTATATCACGACAGTGTCTATTCGAAATACACCTAAAATAAGTTTTGAGGCGTATTTCCAATAGACGCCTTTTCGTCTTTCCATAATGTTTCACAAGCAATAACAATCAAAGCGTAGTGGCGAAACAATAAACGCGGTTTAGATTTGTCGTTGCGAACGTGAAACGGAACGTATCTTGAATTGTTATGTACACGAAAATAAAAAGAAATGATCTTGATTCGGATGTAATAGTTTTTTCTTTACGCCTTTTGATCTTGTCGAGAATGTGTAGAATTATAATTGCTTATTATTTTGTAAAGAAAGAAATTTAGTAAATTTTTTTTTTTAATTTGTTTACAGTATATACTAGAAGTATTTAGTTGCTTATATTAATTTTATAATGATCAGGGTAATTTATAATGTACGAAATATTAATAATCTAGTTATACCAGTTTATCTTAGTGTTAAGACCCTCCGTCGTCTATTTTCCGCGTAATTTTGGAGACCATGTGTATTAAGTTGTGGAAATCGAACCCTGAACTAATTTAATGTAAAATAACTGAATACTTTTTTTTTATTTATATTATTTCAAAGTTATTATTTTATTGAAGTCAGTCGTGGCGCAGCGACACGAAGTGTGACTTTAAAATCGACTGGTTGTGGATTCGATCCCCACTCTAGGAGATGAAATATTTACTTAAATTTATATTTCCATTTATTCGCACTGGTGTCGAGGCTAAGCGCGGCGTTGAGATCTGCCACTCAACACGCAAAGAGTGTCTTAACACTAGGTTCTCTCTGCCTACCCTGCTGTATGCGGGATACAGAGTGAAGCTGATTTTTAATTATTTTATTATGCGTTTCGAGCGTGACATTTAATTTAAATCAATATTTGTTTTTGAGAAAATTCCTTATTCAATTTATAATTAAATACCTTGACTGATATTGCTGTTATTTTATCCTAACTTATATAATTTGTTATTTTATCTTGTCTCTGTTAACTGTTTAACTTATTATAAAGAACCAGATAATGAAAAGTAAACCCCAAGGGCCCAAATTAGAATCGAACCCACAACCGTCGCGTTTACAACCAGACGCTTTACAGCTGCGCCATGAAAGCCTTGAATACCAGCCTGTACTCGTATAAGTTTATATTAATATTTTCTAGAAAGTTTTTATTAATTTCCGTCCCGTATCAACGTGTCTAATGTCACAATACACTCAAAAAGAAGTATAAAGGCCAAACACAAAGAGCTCCATGGCTTCAGGCGATACTGTTCGGGACCCTTTTGAATTTGTAATACCTTAAGAACGAAATGTTTTTGTGATTAAAATAAGCGAGTCTTTTACAAAATTGTCGATGGCTTCTGAAAAGATATTATTATTTTTTGTAATGTTTATTGGTTTATTTTTATGATTTTATTTTTGCTTCACGCTGTATCCCGCATAAATCAGGGTAGACAGGGGGAACCTAGTCTTAAGACACTTTCCACCAAGTTTTCGAGTTTTCTAAACAATGCGTGTTGAGTGGCGTAACTAATCGCCGCGCTTTGTCTTCTTACCAGAGCATGGAAATGAAAATATTTAATAATTCATTTCCTTAAGGCGAATCGAACCCCATAATCGTAGTGTACAATCAGATGCCGAGGCGCTACGCTACGACGACCATTATCAAAAAATATATTTTTAAATAATAGCTAATAATAGTTACCTCAAATGAGAACCAAACTTGGACTTTCACTAAAAGGTAACCAATAACACATTTATGCATCTAAATTGAACACGACATAAAAGCCACTCGATTATCACCACTTTTAATAGGCGGGTTTGGGTGAAGTTGTGTTTTGTAGACGAACTTGCCTGAACTTAAGCTGTTTACTTACAACTGATTAGCCGTTATTCTCAGGCACTAACTTCCTTGTGTAGGTACATACAGTGTTATGTTACTTGAAACAAGAGCAGTGGCTGTAACAGCGTTAGTTTATAAACAGGATAATTGTGGGTTTGATATCTATGCAGGGCATTGATTATTATAGTTTAGTTTAGCTTTCCGCTGTATCCCGTACATAACAGGATAGGTAGAGGGAGCTTGGGAACCTAGTGCTAGCATACTGCGTTCTCATAAAACATTTTTGTTCTCCACGTTCTGCCGAATTATGGAGACGTGGCGGTTTGAGTGGCAGTACCCAACGCCACGTCTTGCCTCGTCACTAGAGAATTATTTTCATTTTAAATTGCATAAAAGTTATTTCTCAATTTCATTAGAGAATCGTGAATAAAATGCCACTGCCAGGCCACTCATGAAGACAGGGGTTCTTCATAGAGCCCACGATTGATTATCTCGCTGTCAGCGAATTAAACAATGCTATACATATAAAACCTTCTAAGGTGACTGACAGACAACGTACAGACAAAACTACTGAATGTAGAAAATTTAATTTATTTAAATACATAAAGTTGGTTAGCGATTTTAGTAGAGCACTTAGAGAGAATTTTCTGCGAGAAAAGGAAAAAACGATAATATGGTATTTTGAAGTCCACGAAAAGTTGCGGGTTTCGAGTTGAGTTTTGCTTTCCTCTACTAAATATAATACAATATATAACAAAAATAAAACTATTCTTCACCATAAAAACTAAATGATATTTGTACATGAGAAATAATCTAGCTTACAAAGTAATTTTGCAGTAGAGTAAGGCGCATTATGCAATAAGTTTGAGTTAGCGAGTTGCGGTGCTCGACTCTACATAGCACACAAAACTTAAACTTTCATATTCAACTCTTTGAAAACAAAATCTTAATTTACACGAGTAATGAACTTACCGTCTCTACTTCCGTCATTTGTACAACTTATAAGATTATAATAAGCGTCGTGTGGAGAGCTTGAGCTTAAGTTTAAGTTTAGCTTTTAAATAAGTATAGAGCTGTTT
Source organism: Heliconius erato x Heliconius himera (assembly GCA_013421005.1). Classification (NCBI taxonomy): domain Eukaryota; kingdom Metazoa; phylum Arthropoda; class Insecta; order Lepidoptera; family Nymphalidae; genus Heliconius; species Heliconius erato x Heliconius himera. The sequence continues at coordinate 23,971 of JAATLQ010035184.1, forward strand.
GAAGTTACTTACGTAGGTACTTTTAATTATGTGTTTTTATGTTTAAATTTTAAATATAACTTGAAACTAAACTAAAAAATGTTAAATAATCATGTTTTTTATTAGGTTTCGCGTTATATCTCGCTAATATGTTACGTGGTAGAGTTTAACTACGCGGTTTATCTCATTAGAGCAATGGACATAACTAATTTCCCGTAATGGAAATCGAACCTACAACTACATTTACAATTAGAGGCTGTATCGTTTTAATATATTTAAAAAAATGTTTAAAGGTTGCATACTCAACCATTAAAAGCAATTCTAGATACTACGACGATAAAAGAAAGAATTCTAATAGCTTTAGTACAATAAAGTATTTGAAATCGTATTTTCTTTGAAACTATTGTGTTATCTTCAAAAGTTTCTATTGTTGTTCACATCCTTCATACAAGTATGTTGTAGCAATGAAATGGAAAAATGAAGCTTTGAAAATGATCTTGTGAGCTTTAACACTTTATCTTTTAAAAATTTCTGTGTAGAGACAGAACAATTATAAATTATTATCGTTCATAATATTTATGTGAAACATTTATCTTTCTTGAGGCCAGTCGCGGCGCAGCGGCAGAAAGTGTGACTGTAAACTGACTGGTTGTGGGTTCGATCCTCACTCGGGGAGATGAAATATTTACTTAAATTTATATTTCTATAAATTTAAGTAAATATTGCGGCGCTGAGTTCTGCCACTTAACACGCAATGCCCCCAGAATTCGGCAGAAAGTGGGGAACGGAGTGTTTTACACCAAGTTCCCTCTACCTATCCTGCTGTGTGCGGGATACAGCGTGAAGTTAAAAAAAAACCTTTTAGGGTTACAGATCTCAAAAGAAATCCTTATATAGGATTACTTTGCTTTCTCGCTGTCAAGACTATTTTCCTCGAGATCGCGTAGAGGTATCAAACTGAAATTGAGATACCTGATTTTACGCTTTAAGTTAGGCAGAAGAAACCTAGTGCTTTAGACATTTTGTTCAACACTTTCCTGCAGAATTGACGACATTGCTTGCTTTATCTATTGAGAGCGGGCAAGTCAAAATAATTCTACCGAGTGGGGATCGAACGAACCAGAATATGGCTGACAATAAAAAAAAATATATTATCTGGTATCTTACTCTTAAATTAAATAATATTTGACACAATTAAATCGTTTTTAGTATATTTAACATATGAAAAATTCAAGACAGTGGGCGTGGCGCAAGAGATGCTCTGGCAACCCATAAGGGATAAAGTGTAAAGTAAAAAAAAATCTTTGCAAAAAGTATTTGTGTTTATAATTTTTTATGGACGTAAATAGGTCTATAAATTTGGTACCATAGGGGCAACCAAAAAACCTAATGATAACAAAATCCGGACATACAGTTTGGCCGAGCAGTTTCAAAACTATCCTCTATATCCAAAATAAAATTATATCATTGGATAGCTTAAGAATCAAAAAAATATCACAACAACGAAATAGTGACGCATTGTGCGCGGAGGAGAAGGAAGTGACGCCATTTTGAAATTATCTTGCGATGAATCGAGATTTGCAAAGTAGTATTTATTACTTTTAACTCAGGGCAGTGACGAAGCTAGTTTAATTTTTAAGCCACAGCTTTGGTCAAAATCTATTAACTATATATAAAAAATATTTAAAGTAGTGACCGTCAACTGAAATGACTACAAGGCTGATCTTACTACGCCAGTTATGCTAGTTCTATTCTACCGCATATGTACTATTCGTATCACAGACTTGTAATTAATAATTTTATTTTATTATTAAAATGTTTTTATATTTTTTTTCCTTACTTTTATTCTAAATATATAATAAAAATATATAATTTAAAGACTATAACCAGTTACTATACACGATTTTTTTTCTGTTATTTTTTCGTCTTCCCTGAATGCACTATAAAGTATATGTACCTCTATATTTTGGTTCTTTTCGTTCATTTCATCAAGAATTTTTTAAAATTCGTATCATCAAGAACATACCAATTGCCTTCCTAGGTGCTTGAGCTTTGCCTTTTTTAAACTGAAATTATATAGTTTTAAATTGAAAAGGTAGCTTTAAGCATTAAAGTTATTTGAAAGAAGGTAATGTTAAGACATTTTATTCTCTACTACCACTAATCTAAGAGGCATTTCATTGTGAGTGCTGAAACTATACACCATACCTTAGCCTAAAGAGTAGGGAATGATTCAACCTTTGTTTATATAGTCTGAAACTGCTCTACAAAGTATAAAATGTCATATAAATAGAGCAAGTTTTTTTTAATCTAAATCAAATTAAATAGTTATTCTTTTTGCCAATTGTGGATAACGAGATCTTTAATGAGATATCTAAAATAGATTTTCTGTGAAAGTACGTGGTTGGTACTTAACTTGGCATTATATTTAATTAGACAGATCACGTCTCTTTGCGACCGTCGTAGTGAGTGGCACAGGGTCCGACTATAAATGCGCTAGTAGTGGGTTTTAATTCGTACGTGACGGAATGATGTATTTTTCCTCGCTCGCCTCGCTCTAGTAATAAAACAAACCGCGGTGTTGAGTTTCGCCATGCAACGGAGAATGAGAGAGCCTTACAGAGTTTAAACAGTAGGTTTCCTCTGCTTAAACTGCTATACACGAGATTCAGCATGAAGCTAAAAAAAAACAAACCGTAGTAGATATACATACATTTAAATATATAAATAATTATTTAATAAGTTCTTTGATTTTCACGATTATTACACATTTTAAATGAAACTATTTTAACCGGATTAATTGCGTATATTTTGTACTTTTATACATTTTTGGAAACCCGACGTTTCGAACACTTTGCAGTAGTCCGTGGTCACGGGTAGACTGAGGTGGCATTCGTCTGTCAGTTGACATAATTACTATATCAAACTACCGCCAACGATTTCTTAATTGCCTTGCGTACTGCCCTGGATTCCTGCAGAATGAGCTGATAGTATCTTGCCCTCTAGTATGGTGGGTTTGAGACTTCAATGATTTTATGAGTGGGTCCCAGGTGGTAGAAAGCTTCCAGCCATCCTCTCTATTGAAATTAGGATGTTTTTGTATTTCAATAGCCTCGCGGATCATTCTAGGAATGTATCTGTTTTCCTTAGCGAGGATTTGGGGTTTATCAAACCTAATGTAGTGGCTGGGTTTATCCACAGTATGCTCACACATAGCTGACTTCGATACATGCCCATTCTTGATATCAATCTAAGGAAAACAGATACATTCCTAGAATGATCCGCGAGGCTATTGAAATACAAAAAC
>JAATLQ010035185.1:0-27259 GCA_013421005.1 Heliconius erato x Heliconius himera
TCTCCATCCAAATTCAAGTGCTTGGTGTTTAGTTTGTTGCGATCGTGGCTTCTATTGTATCTTTTTAGGGACGAGATTATATTATTTTTTACAATCGTGCTGTGTAACTTCACTATTATGGGCTTATTATCTTCACTCTTCGTACTAACTCTATATATATCCACGATATCACTTGGGGATATGGAGACATTTAAGACTTTTCCAGCAGTGAGCAACATATTACTAAGCTCCTCTTTTGAACAGGACAAAAGGCGGCGTTGAGCTTAGCCATTTAACACGCAATATCTAAGAAATTGGTATATAACATTTCGTGTACGTTTTTAAAACATAAAACAGATTCAGGCTTCAGACGGAACTTAGTGTTAAAATACTCCGTTCTTTATTTTCCGTTCCAATTTCAAGCCATGGCGTGATGAGTGGCGACAAGTGAAAATAATGAATTTCTTCAAGTGGGAATCGAACTGAGTACCGTTTACAGTCAGACGCTGTGCCAAATTAATACCAAAACTTCAATACTGTTTAAACTGCAGAAGGACAAAATTATATCTCTTTTAAATGAAATAGGTAATATATTAAAATATAAAAAAATATCGAATAATGAATACCTCATATTTGCTGACTCGATAACTTTTTTCAAATGAAACTGTCACGTTGACCTCAAAATTATTGCGACGATAGCGACCTAAATAATGCACAGTACAACATTCATATACGAATATCATATTTTTTTTATTTTGATGTATTTTCCCCATTTTCCTAACCTATATTTTCAATATTCAAATGTACTGTCTCGCTGTACCCTTCATGTTAAGGTAGGCAGAAGTAACCATCCCACATTTTCCACTCAGTTTTCGGGACATTGCCTATCTATAGAGGTAATAAAAAATACTCTATTCCTTTCAACGGGAATTGAAACCACAACCATCCCGTTCACAGGCGGATGCTGTACCACTGTTCCACAACGTCCTCATAACAAGATATCGAACTAGTAATACACGTTATTAGAACGCTGCTTGAATATGTATTTGACGAACTGTTGGTACGTGCCTAGATTAATGTATAGCATCACTCGACCTTGAGACCAAGATGAGAAGAGATATTATATGTAAATATGTGTAATAAATTAGTCTTCGTAATTTAGATCTAAAGTAGCAAATCTACATAAAGATTCATTACATCCTACTAATATAATATAAGTAAAAGTTTGTGAGGATGGATGCATGTTCTACTTTCATGGAAAAACTACTGAAGTTGGGTCGCTATTTATTTCAAATCAGACAAAATATTTACATAAATTGTATCGTATGTGCAATTTTGGTGTATAAGCTATATTATAGTAAAATTTAATCTCAAACCCATTTAGTAGTTTTTGTGTGAAAGTCTAACAAACATTCATTTTCAAACGTTTACTCTTATAATTATATTAGTAAGACTAGTAGGATTTGTACAGATAATTGTCAATTCTTAAAAAAACTTTTGATCGCGTTGACATAAATGCTGAATTTTATTTATGTTCCAATAACAGGGATACTTAGATATTTGTTTAAAATGCTGCTGGATACCTTTACGCGATCTTGATTCAAATAATCTTGACAAACCTGAAGACAGACAGAAGGATACAAAATGATCGTATAATAGATTTATTTTTTTTACATTTTCAAAATTTTATTACTCACTTAGGTTTAAATTTTGAACGTAGCGGGATTTGAAGCCGCGCTTCTTTGAAACCGTCCAACGGTCTTGGAAACTTTTCATATATTTTCTAAAAAATATTGATCCTACAATTGTTCCGTGTCTTTCTTAAGACGTATGAGATCCTAAAGAAAAAAAGAAAAGAAAAGAATTCAGAGCTATTGCGCGTTGAGTGGCAGAACTCAACACCACCCTTTGCCACAACACCAGAGCGAAGAAATAAAAATATAAATTTAAATAAATATTTCATTTCCTCCAGTGGGGATTGAAGCCACAACCACTCCCGTTTACCACACACTTGCGCCCCTGTACCACGACTGGCCTCAATCAACCATATATAAAATAATCTATGAGACATTCTGACTTAATGTTAACATTTTCAATTGATTTAAAGGCGACACTACTACACTGTGGCAGTATAAGCCTTCACACAAAACTTCATTCCCTTTGTGCTCTTTCACGCTTGCACGGGCTTTATATATACAGCTTTGTGGTATGCTTCGTCGAATAAGGGAGGATAAAACTTACTTATAGTTATGTCATTTTTACGCCTTTACAGTAAAAAATATTATATAAAAGTAATATTATAGAGGCCGGACGTGGCGCAGCGGCACAAGGTGTGACTGCAAAACCGACTGGTTGTGGGTTCGATCCCCACTTGAGGAGATGAAATATTTACTTAAATTTATATTTCCATTTCTTCGCTCTGGTGTCGAGGCTAAGCGCGGCGTTGAGTTCTGCCACTTAACACGCAATGCCTTCAGAATTCGGCAGAAAGTGGGAAACGGAGTGTCTTAACACTAGGTTCCCTCTGCCTACCCTGTGTGCGGGATACAGCGTGAAGCTAATTAAAAGTAATATTTACTTATTAAAGGCGACTGTAAGGTGCAGATTGTGGGTTCGATTCTCATTCTCATTTTGCCATAGTAAAAAAAGGTACGGCGTTGAGTTACGCCTGCCAACCTAAAATAGGCGTGAAGATACTATATTTGTATGTGCAGTCGAGAAAGCGTCAATCTAAAAAACAATTTATGTCAGTTAGTCGTCGACTATACCAAAAATGACGAGTCGTGGTCGTCCTAAAGCTAGGCTTTCCAAACTTCCTTTCATTATTCTATTCATTTGGGAAGTAAATAATCAAAAGTAAGTAATAGCATTACATCAAATCTTCTAACATCAAAGCCGCCACGACACGTCAACCGTACTATACTAGTTAGGTCAAGCAACATGCGCCGTAGTCGGATATTAGATGGGTTGATATATGACCTCATTTCTACAAAACTGCTGCTGAGCTACACAGTCGTTGCAGGCACTTAGAAGGATGCTCAAAACCGTCGAGATGATTAAGGTTACCCAAGAACTTATCGGTATTGAGTAAATTAGATACCAACCCCAATGAAATTGACAGAGAAAAATTATATAAAAATTATATATTTATTTTTTCTTTTAATATTTTTTCTTTTAATAATTTTTCTTTAAAATTATATACTGTATGTAATTTACCTTAGACTTAATTTCCTTTGAGGAAAGAGGCCGGTCGAGGGGCAGCAGTGCACGAGCGTGCGACTGTAAAAGCGACGTGTTGTGAGTTCGATTCCCGTTCGGAGAGTGATATATTTAATATTTTTATTGAACATATTATTGACAAAACGCAGATAGACGGACAGCAGTCGTAGTAATGTTTTATCTTTTTGATACGTAACCTTAAGAAAAAAATTCAAGCAGATTTAGGCATTTTCAGGCTAAGGAACTTAGTGTTAAGATACTCTGTTTCCATATTTCCGCCTAATTTTCGAAATATTACATGTGGTAGTGGCGGAACTTAACGCTGCGTTTTATCTTGTTATGACAGCGACGAAAATAATTCGTTGACCCGAGTGGAATTGAACCCACAACCACGCTGCCCCACTTTATTTACTAATTAAATAACTATTTATAAAATTTAATTACATATTTTAGTTTACTAGGATGAAATAAAATATCAAAGAATTGAATTATTAATTTATTATGATAATAAGTGTAATAAATTCAGTGAAATAAAATATTCGCCTAATGTGTACGGTGTGTGCGTTTGAGAGATAATATGTGATTACTTCGTTTATATTTAAAAAAATGTTTATTTAATTGCATTTTTGCTTTAGAAATATTACATTTTTAGTATCCCGATTTTATCCTATATAGTAGGATAGGCAAGGAGAATGCATAGCAGTGGCGGAATTCAACGCCATCTTTTGTCTTTTAGAGTGGGGATTAAGAAAAAATCGCCTCTAGCGGGAATAGAATCCACAATCAACTGTTTTATAGTCAGACTGTACGATTGTCCCACAATGGCCTTAATAAGTGGATGGATGACCGATGGAATATGATAAAATTGAAAAGGAAATTTAATGTTAGCTTGTATATATGATAGCCTGTAAAATTGGAAATATTACATATACTTATATATTTCTATTTCCAAATTTGGATTTGAACTTGCGTACTTTCAGATAGCTTATTCAAGCGCTTTTGCAAACATGACTGAAAACGAACAGATGAAACTATTGGATTTAGAAAGTTGAAATTTGCGTCCCCCTACATGCCTTGCTACGAATTAGGGAGTTGTAGCTGAGCTTACTTAGAACTTAGAGAGGATCTCTCGAAAAATCTACGGGGAAAAACGGGATTTTGTATATCCTAAAATATATCAAATAAAATTTTGGATTTTAAAGTAAAAATTAGCTTCACGCTGCATCTCGCACAGCAGGGTAGGTAAAGGGAACCTAGTGTAAAGACACTCCTTCCTCCAAACGTTCCGTTCCTGTTTTAATTATTAACAAGAAATAATCACATATTCCCTCTCAACAGTTTTAAATTGCTTATTACAAAAGTTCATATTAAATTTAATTAAATAATTTAAATTTAACTATTAAAAACTTGTACAGAAAGTTTATTTGTTTATAATTAAATTAGAATAAATAACTGTTCGTTAGTATAGATGTAGTATGATGTATTGTATTTATTATTTAAAAAATAATTCAATAGTTTAGGTAAGATTAGAGAGATTCGTAGGAAAAAGATTCTTTTATTAGCTTATTTTATAGGATAAGGAGATAAATAAGTTTAATTTTTATAAGTATGTCTTAGGGTATTATCAAAATTCATTAAATTTACATATAAGATATAAAGTTTAATATATAAAATGAAACCTTCACACTTCTCGCATAGCAGGGTAATCAGTGGGCACCTAATTTCAAATAGTTAATACTAGGTTCCCTTTGCTTATCTTGCTGTATGTGGGATACAGCGTGAAGATATTAAATTTAATTATTTTTATGTTTCAAGTATATTACAGGCGCTTATCAAGTATAATATTTAAAAGTCGAAGAATGTTAGTAGTGTTATTCAAAAGGAAAATGGATTTAAAATTTTATGAGTACTTATGTACTAACGCAAACGCAGCTACAAATTTGGTGGTTTTTACAAGAAAATGCATTTTTTTTTATTTAGCGACTTTCGGCTTCCTTATGGCCTTGTTGATGGCTGATTGTTGACTCCATGTTCAGTGCTACGGAAATGCATATTTAGGATTTCAAATTTACAAAATGAAAAATTACAATTTTTTATTTACGGAAAAAGGATTATTAGGATTTTTTTTAAAAAACCGCAAAATCTCTTTAATTTTGCGACTTTTGGCTTCCTCATCGCCTTGTTGATAGCTGATCGTTGACTCCATATTTAGTGCTACGAAAATGCATATTTAGGATTTAAATTTTTATGTAAATTTGGCATATTTTGTATTTTTTTAAAATTTATAATGACAAATTACAAATTAAAAAAAAAAGAGATATTAGGGATTTTTTTTAAAAAACTTTTTTTTGTGCAGACTAGGTTAGGTTACGCCAAATTTGTAGCTGCGGTGGTTTTAGTACATAAGTATCGTTTTATGTTTTAAAGAACGATTTCTACATCTATACCAACGTTTAAGGTTAATATCACTTTGTGACAAGTAGAACCATATTTTAAATGAGAATATTGTGTTTGCATTAAGAATAAGCATTTTTCAAATTGTTAAAAAGAATAAGGGGAATAAAATATTTTTCATTTCTTCGCTCTCATAATAAGACAAAGCGCGGTGTTGAGTTTCGTCACTCAATACGCAATGGTTAATAAGTGTCATGTTTAATAAGAGCGTTGTTACACTAGGTTCCCTCTAGGCAGAGGGAACTATACGCGGGATACAAAGTGAAGCTACACTCTTTTTTAGCTTAAGTTTCAAAAAATCATTGTGAATGTTCACAACCATTGCTTGAAACTATTTTTCTAGGAATAATATGAGAATCATCATATTTTTTTTCTCACTTTCATAAATAAATGCACCTGCACATAGCACGGTAAGCAGAGAGAACTTAATAACAATATATTTCGTTCTCAGCTTTCCGCACAAATTTGAGACATTGCTTGTTGAGTGACAGAACTCAATGTCGCGATTGAGTTTTATTAAAATATCTGAAGGTTTAAAAAAAAAATTAAAATATTCTTTTTAAATTTAACTTCGATTGGTTAGCTGTGGTTGACTATTATTTTATAATTTTCACGAAAATTTAAATTATTATAATATTATGTAGTACTTTTATAATTGATTTGATTTGTTTATTATTTTATTATTTTTATAATATTCTTAATACAAACACAACAAAATTTAATTGAAAAAGTAAACAGAAATTTAATTTCAATATTTGCCTCTTTTATTCATTAAAAATTAAGAACATATAGTATGTATTACATATTATTTTTTACCAAATATAAAAATGTAATTTCTAATCTTTGCAATATTTTAAATTTTTACATATATTTTGTTCATAAATTTTATTTTGTATACTTTGTTCTAAAACATTCTTATATCGTCGTATCGTACACTGCAGGCCAAAAAAATGTGTACAACAAATCAAAAAAAAATGTTATTTATTGTAGCTATACGTTAACACAAAATGTCATTATTGTAAAGAAATTACTTTAAACTGCACGATACTCTTGTTAAAGAATAGAACGTGCGACCTCGTCCTTATAACCTTTAACATCTACTATTTAAGAATGAAATAAATAAAAGAGACAAACATTAAATATTTTAAATTGTAAAATATACATGAAATTTCTTAGATATATGTATTTATGTATGTAAATTTGTGCGCACTATACGCGTATATTATGTAGAATTGTTTAAAAAGGCGCAAAAGCGTTTATAAAAATGTTTCCACGACATCGAAATTGCGTAAAAAAAATCACAACTAACACCTTTGAGCTGATACAACATCAAAACTGTTCAAATCAACATCATCACAAATCAAAAGACAATCTATACGTTTGTTTCATATAAGATCACATTGTGCTATAATTTTAAGTGCTTATATACGAATATGTATGTATATTACAAGGCTTAAGCGTTTATTTTAATTTTTTAATTTCAATGTCAATTCCCACTTTCGATAATAAACGAAAAATTTGATTTTTGGCAGTGTTTCCACTGTTTTTTTTTCAGATTTACGCTGTATCCCGAATATAGCAAGGTATGCAGAGGGAACCTAGTGTTAAGACAATTCGTTCCCCACTTTCTGCCTAATTTTCATTGCGTGTTGCATGGCGGAACCCATGGCTGCGGTTTATTTCGACACCATAGTAAGGAAATGAAAATATAAAATTTAATAGTATTTATTTATTTAATAGTTTCCTGTTTTATCTTTACAAATTTTCTATTTTATTATCGAAAGTGCGAAGTTAAGAGGAAAAGAAGGCATCTCTTAAAAATATAATAATGATAAAAAATTTAAAAAGGGCGCGTGATATATTTACATGTAATGGTATGTATGTACTTATATGTGGTTTAGCAAATATTAAGTCTTACGTATACTATCAAAAATATCTAAATATAAAAGTATAGGCACGAGAAATTTAATAATTAATATGTGCAAGAATTATTTTTTCTATTTTTTTAAGTGCATTATTTTATTATAGTACATACTCATACATTGAATAGGATTTTACAATGTGTTTATTTATCTTTCATAATAATAAAACGAATATGGCACTTTATTTCACTTTTTTAACTGATTTTCCTTTGGTTTTTTTTATCATTTGAACCTATGTAATTATTTATGGATAATATTTATTGTATTAATTTGACTATTGCTTCTTTTGAAGGCTACCTATCGTTATTTGGATGCTGGAATATTTTTTTTAAGAGCGCAAACGTTTTTTGTACTCTCATTCTCTCTTTAATTTCACGATATTTACAAGCTAGCATTTACTAAACATAGAGGCAATTATAAATATACAGATAATATATAGATAATATTAGAAAAATTAAAAATATTATCATGGCAACATTAATGTCATTTTTATTATCTGTGCCATCTATATTTTGAATTTTTCTTAAATTTTCCATAAATTTATTTTACAGTACTTAAAGTTATCTTTAAAAATTGTGCTAACAGCCAGTAAATTTAAATAAACAATAATCTTAATCAATAATACAATTTCAAATACAATATAACGTTGTACAATTTCAGATCAAAAAAAATCTCCATTAATTATTATTATAAATACTTAAAAATCAATACATTTTTTAGAGAACATACAAAAATTTTAACGCCATAAGGGAAATTGCGCTACGCTTAATGCGTTTAATACTGTATTTATACATTTTCTAAAAAAAGATTTTTTTGGAACAACACATTACACATATTAAATACTTAAAAGACAATTTTAATAAAGTTTTAAAAACACAAGAGATTTCGAAATGTAATGAAAAAAATTACATAAATATCACATACACAATTTAGAATGTAAGTTGGGAATAATAAAATTATAGGAAAAATATTTGAAGAATCGTTAAAAGTCTATGCATTGCGTAGCTAAGCTCGTGGTGAATATGTTTAAACTTATGATAATATCAGTAAGAATTAGAAATGACGAAAACCCATCGCTTCTATCTGAAGATGTCGAATTATAAATTAAAGCTAGCATAAATTTAACAAAACATAAAATTTAGGAAAAGTCAAAGAGAGTTATACAAGAAGTAGATACTTAAATTCAATAATAATTTAATCACAGCCCAAAAAAATACTCTTAAACAAAAACCTTAACGTGATTGAGATCGTTTAAATTTAGTCTTAAAGTATATAGATCGATATTCATTTTATACCGGATGTAGAAAAGTGTAAATTTGTTAACATTGTTGTTTTGGCACAACTGCGTTGGAAAATCAAATTCATACTATTCTCGGAAAACTGCACGAACAATAGTAATAAATTATAAATTATTAGATTCTAGAACAGTAATCACAATCAGTCTCAAGCCAATAAACGAATCGTTAATAAAATACAAGACCCGTTTACAACCGCAATCAATATTTAACAACAACATAAAGTAAGGAAAAGTGACATAAACACGCAAGAATTGTGCTTTGTTCAAATTTAAATATTGTTTATGACTGGAATAAATAAAAGAGTATCTATATTTCTGCTACTCTACCGTGAATTGGTCCATCTGTAAAATGTGAAAGCAAACATTAAATCCACTAAGCGGTAAGCTCGGCGGATAGCATCAGCGTTAACTTCAATTATTAACGCGAAATAAGCGAAACATCTACCAAAAGTCCAGATCTTAAGCCTTCAACGCACCGCGGTTCTCCCCATTTTGACATTTCACTGATGCCGAACATCCTGTTCCTCGTTGGAGACTGCGTTCAAGAACTTTGGAACTCACATACACAAGGATTTAATAGGTATAAGTTAGAGAAATGTTAGAAGCAAATTGATTTAACAGATTATAATTTTAAGATTTTTTAGATTTGTAAGAATTTCGAAAAAACATTATACGAATGTAAATTAGTGTTAACGTAACACATGGTTACCTATAAAATCAAACACTATTCCATAGAGAAGTAAGATGTACGGAATCAATAAACTGTCAAACTAGGATGTTCACATCCTCGACATGATGAGGTACCGTCCATCAGACAGCAGCTCTCTCGTATCTGAAGGTGATCCAGGACTTAGGCTGGGAGCTACTGAGGGCGTGGAATACGTGTCTTTGTTAAATTTGCCTAGTCGTCTCTCGCTTTCTGACGCCACAGAAATTTCCTCTTCTACAATCTGTTCTAATGGTGTTTCTCTCATCGCGTCGCCATTTATAGCTAACGCATTTACAAAACCGTGGGCTCTATCTGGAGGTGGTTCTGTATACGTTTCTGTAACAACTGCATCTGGTAGTACTTCGGTGGCGCGGGCTCGTCTCGCCCCCTTGGTTCTCATACCACCTGTTTCAGCGTCACGTTCTAATCTGTGACCAGAACGGGTCCGCGTCAATTGTCGTTGCACGTAATCCTCCAGCGCGTCTTCCTCACTCTTCGTCAAATATTTGTGAAGGGCGATTAAGAATATCCCAATGCCCAAAGCAAATAAGCCTGAACAGACCAATTCATTGAACCAGCTAACAGATCCTATATTGCTCCAAGCTGTCACATCATCTGGCAGCAATCCGGACGCGATAAGAAATACTCCAAGAACGAGAAACACTACTCCAAGATGGAGCATGCCCACGGACGAGACCACTTCATTGTCGGTGGCCCTGGACTTTTTGTGGTTGCGTCGCTCGAGGCTGCCGGTGGAGCAGTGGGGGGAGGTGACCCCCGACTCGGAGGACTGGAGGGAGTAGCGTCGTTCTCTGGCTCGTTGCTGCTCAGCCCGTCGTTTGCGCTCGCGGCGTATCGCCAGCGCGGAGTGGAGGCCCACCGCGTGCATCCTGCAAGCACGGGCACGGGTTACCGCGTGCACGGGCGGCGCGACCCGTGCCCGTGCCGTGCCGAGCCGCCCGATACACTAATATGACTTGATTTCTACTGAGCCACACTTATCATTGAATTTAAGTATAAAAATTAGAATGTATGCACCTTTAAAAAAATAGAAATCAAGTCTTTAAATTAAATTTTATTATAAATTTATTGTAATAGAAAGTTTAACTATGCAATTATATATAAAAAATCAGGTAAAACTTGTAAAATAATCAAATATTAATGTGAAGAAGAAATAATAAAATACAAAAGTGAAAAATCTCATCTCACTTTAATTGCGAGTGCTCTAGCGAGATGGGCTCAGAATTATTTACACGACCTTTCTTTATCTCGTGACATGAAAAGGAAAGGCCTGTCCCTTCATTATACTTCATAAATATAGCATTAGGGTCGCTCCCCACCGCTCGTAAAGCGCTATGTCAAATTTTTGTGGCTTTCATTTATTTTGTTTTCGCGTAATAATTAATTATTATAGAGAAACCTATTAGATTAAGATAATTAAGATTTTTTATATCTTTTTGTAGTCTTGTATTAATGTTGTAAAAAAACACATTGAAATAACAACATAAAGCATATATGTATACTTTGTTTCTGATGTAAAACGTAAAATTCGGGTCTTTCTCGTACTCTGTTAGCACTTAGAGGATTTCTCAAATCTCTCACATATATTCCCCAAGGATAGATAGTATATGACATTTCAGTTTTCTACTCTGCATAGTTCCGGCTGTGCGTTGTTTTTAATAGATTTTTGTTAATAACACGTTTGAATTTTATTATTTCGCACATAGTGGAGTAAGCAGAGGGAACTTGGGAACCTAGTGTTAAGACACTTTCTGCTTCTCACTTTCCACCGAATTATGGAGGCTTTTCAAGCTGAGTGGCGGAACTCGATGCCCCGCTTTGTTTCCTTACGAAAATTCTACTCGAGGAATTATTCCTCGAGTGGGAATCGAACCTACAACCTGTCGCAAGCTTGTGTCCCTGCGGCACTACTGACCTCGAAGTTTCAATCGATTTTATCAATAACAAAATCGAATTCGCTTTTTATAGTATTAAACTAAAATTATAATAATTTCAAGAAAAAAATGTTATACTTAATAACACTATGTACTAAATTATGCAGAAGTGGAAAAATAAAATGTCAAAGTTGAATAGAAAATGTGTTGATGCTTAGATAACAATGTTCTAAATGTGAGCGATTCTTTTGAACGAGATAAATATTTTTATATAACGTATGAAACTCTGTATTAAAATATTTTGCAAGTAATATTAAATTAATCAAATCAAATCAAATCAGCTTCACGCTGTATCCCGCACACTGCAGGGTGGGCAGAGGGAACGTAATGTTAAGACACTCTGTTCTCCACTTTCTGCCGATTTATTGAGGCATTGCGTGTTGAGAGGCAGAACTCAACGCCGCGCTTATCCTCGACGCCAGAGCGAAGAAATGGAAATATAAATTTAAGTAAATATTTCATCTCCTCGAGTGGGGATCGAACCCAAAACCAGTCGGTTTTACAGTCACTCTTTGTGCCACTGCGCCACAACTGGCCTCCATATTAAATATTAATTTAATGATTTAACATTATATGTAAAATTTTATTGTGGTGGTCGTGGGTTCGATTTCCACTTGGGGGAATGAATGATTTTCTCTTCCTAGCTTTACTTCGCTTCCCACTGCGGAAGTGAAATATTTAATATTTTAATTTTCTCGCTCTGGTAACGTCTCAAAGCACATTGAATCCCGCCTACTTAATACGCAATGCCTTCATAAAGCGGTGGATCGTGTCTTAACATTAGGTTCCCAAGTTCCCTCTACACGCCTAGAGAATTAGGCGGAAAATGGGCACGGAAATGTCTTTATGGAAATGGAGTGTATTAACACTAGGTTCCAAAGAACAAAAATAAAAAGAAAACTGAGTGTCTAAGCACTAGATATGTGTATGTGTCTTTGCCTATTGTAGTATTATAGTATTATTGATTTTTTTTATTTTGTGAAGTTCTTCAATATTATTCAATATTTGATGCCTTGGTGGTGCTGGGGAAAGGTCTAACTGTAATTACGACAGTTGTAGGTTCAATCACAATCTAACAAAAATATCATAAAAATAAAGTATAAAAAGGTTATAAAAAATATAAATAAACCAGCTTCACGCTGTATGCAGATGATGTAGGCAGAGGGAACCTAGTGTTAAGACACTCCGTTCCCCACTTTCTGCCATTATAAAAAATAATTATTTAATAATAAAAACATGCAGCCTATAATATTTTTTCTTTATTTTAAAATATTTTAATAAGCTAAGTGGCCAGCTATAGGGTTCTTAAGTGTCTTTTATCTCAACAGTGCTCCAGTTAATTTACGATAGCATCAAGCGATATCGCCGTTGAGGAAAAATGGACGATATTAAAAAATATCGTCCATTTTTATTTATTAATTATAAATAAGTTATAGAGATAGGTCGATTTTTCTTTCAATAAAATATTAATAAATATTGAAGCTGCGAAGCGTTGCTTATCGAAGCGCTTGGGCTCAATCGTGCGACTTTAAACGCGACGGCTGTGGGTTCGATTCTAATTCAAGGTAACGAAATATTTAATATTTTATTAAGTTCCGCTACTCAAGAACGCCTCGAGATTTAGCGGAAAGTGGGAAATGGCATTGTGCTTATGGGAACTGTGTGTCTTAACACTAGTTTCCCATTCTCTCTGCTTACCCTAAAATAAGATAAAGCTAAAATATAAGGGCATCGTGGCAGAGCGGCAGAGCTGGCTATATATGCAATGGTTGCGGGTTCGATTTTCATCGGAAGGAATGAATTATTTATATTTCCGTGCTCTAATATAAAGACAGCGTAATGTTAATACCCGCCGCTCAACTGCTAATGTCCAAAGTGTGACTGTAAACGCGACTGGTTGTGGGTTCAATCCCCAATCGAGGAGATGAAAAATTTATTTAAATTTATATTTCCATTTTCTTGCTCTGGTGTCGAGGCAAAGCGCGGAGTTGAGTTCCGCCACTCAGCACACAATGTCTTTAGAATTCGGCGCAAAGTGGGGAACGGAGTGTCCTAACACTAGGTTCCCTCTGCCTACCCTGCTGTGTGCGGGATACAGGGTGAAGCTGAAAAAAAAACGAAGAAATCTGTAGTAATTCAAAAAATTTTTTTTTCAAATTATTCGTTTTTAAGACTATTAATTTAAGTAATTGTGTAAGAAAATAAACGGTTGTTTCATTCATTCATCATTCGATACCTACTAGTACTACGAGACAGGTGTCACTAGCAACAGGTCTGGCCGGTTGCCGAGAAAATACATGTTTTATTGCATTTTATATTTTTTATATATGTGAATTGCTTTAAATTTTATATGAAAGTGATCAACTGGTGATTTACGACTCTTTGGATCTTCATAAATTTCTATATTACACATTATATCTGGATTTTACCCACGGCCTATAAATAAAAGCTAGATATAAGCTAGATATGGTCAAATAAAAATAACTAAGAGTTCATTATAATAATTTCTTTATAACATTTTAAAAAATCCGTAATTATAAACCGCTCTCGAGTTTGAGTTTGATCTTGAGATGCCAATTGGAATCATAAATTACGCCTCTATGAATATAAAAGGGTATCTCAAGATCGATTTCAGACGCGAGAGCTATTTATAAATACGGGTCTAAGTCCACCAGAAAATCCAGAGTACAATGGGCAACATCGAAACTACTAACGTGATGTAATTAAAAATGTACCAATAGCCTTTCTTGTTATTATTAGCTATTGGGTAATTTTTTTTTATTAGCTTTACGCTGTATCCCACATGTATCGGTTTATACAGAGGGAACCCGAGATCCTAGTGTTCAGACACTCCGTTTCTTCCAAGACACTTCCGTTCACCACTTAACGCCGAAATTTGAAGCTATTACTTGTAGAGTGGCGGAACTCAACGCCACGTTATGCCCCTACGCCACGACTAGCCTTAATTTTTTTTTTGGCATTAATAATGTATAATAGTGTGTTAACTGTAAGTCCAATATGCTTACCTTGACGTTACTTGATCATAAGCATAGAAAAAACGTGAAAGAAAAGTTAAATTCATTTATCGAAATCACTTCTAAATTAGAAACGTCTCAAGTGTTACATCTCGGCGGGCCCATTAGAAGGAAAGTAGCAAACCATGTTATTTCGTTCTTATAATATTTATTTATATGTCCTTTAGAGGAGTATTAGTTTCTTAATGGATGTGTGGAAATTCCAGATTTTGTTTGATACATATAGATACTAGTAACTAAAGACGTGATGATGAAACGATAAGGTATATAACCCTATCGTTTCACCATCACATCTACATTGTAAACGTGATAATTGTGGGTTCAAATCCACCCAGGTTCCCAGAGAATTCCCAGAGGCGGAGAGATTTCTCCGACTTGGAAGGCAGTTACTTAGGAGAATCCGCACAAGAAGAATCACAAATTAAATGGTAAATTATGCCAAAAAACAAATTACTAACATGTTTTTTTTTGTTATTTGTAATATATTTTTTCCTGTATTCTTGTTCAACAATGTTTACTTAAAATGAAATATATAAACTTTAATTTAATGTTAGTCATATTTCGTTTGTAACGACCATTTCAGCATTGTTTATTGTATTGTACTCAGTTTCCTTGCGCTTGCGCACGTTCCACGTGGGCGGTTAAATATGAATTAGAGATCAATAACTCGGCGCATTTATTATACAAAATATTTATTATTTTTAAATAAAAATCATTTAATAGTTATTGAATAATTTTGTTCAGAAAATATGATAGATAATTTTGATTTACAAATTAAAAAAAATGTTTTTTTTTAAAGGAATATTGTGACAATAAAATCGTAACAGATTATGTTGTCCTTCCTTACATGGAAAATATACAAGCAAAAAATGTTGAAAGTAGCATTTAGTAACGTAATAGTACCCCAATAATACAATGTCAGTCAGTATCGGCTCAAATGATTTAATTGCAGTTTTCACTATTGTAGTTCCTCTGAAGATTTAGTATTTGTTAATTTCAATCGGTTTGTAAATAAAAATGTTATAGCGTTTTAACATTTTAAACGTTTTAAACTCAGCGGGACTTTATTAAATAAATTTTAAACAAATACATATTTAATTATCTGTGACAATGATAACTTTGAAACAGACTGGAGCGAGCATTTCACTCCCAAGGCGTGTTATCATTTATAAAACCATTAATTTGGTAATAATCTTTAAAACACAAACGTCTGTTCACATTTTTTTTAAGTCGTGATATAGAATACCCTGCTGTAAAAGCGTACACCCATGAAACATTTATGGATTCAATGCAATCGAGTAACAGGTTAATTCAAATTCAAATTCAAATTCAAAATATTCTTTATTCAAATAAACTTTTATAAGCACTTTTGAATCGTCGAATGAACATATAACAAAAAATAAAAAGCTACCGCCGGTTCGGAAGGCAGTTCTGCTGAGAAGAGCCGTCAAGATACTCAACAGTTGCTCTTTTCAAAGTCAATGGTATAATATATAATTTTATTACATTAACTGGCAGCTATCCTGCATCACATTCAATAGACATTAATTCCATACATGTTTATCCTCTAAATATTCTTGAACAGTGTAATAAGCTTTACTTGTTAATATTTTTTTTAAAGCTACTTTAAATTGTGGTAATGGCAAACTTAGAATACACTGCGGGAGTTTATTATATATACGTATACTCAGACCCATAAAAGATTTATTAATTTTTTGGAGGCGAAAACGTGGCGTAACAAGTTTATCTTTATTTCTCGTTCCTATCGTATGTATATCTCTATTTTAACTATGACACTGTACATTTTGCCGGACAAACATAATATTATAATATACAAATTGTGAAGCAACTGTAATAATACCTGCATCTTTAAAAACATCTCGCAGAGAATCTCGAGCTCTTAGATTATAAATATATCTCACGGCTCTTTTTTGAAGAATAAATATTGAATTTATATCTGAAGCATTGCCCCATAGCAACATTCGATAAGATAAAATACTATGAAAATAGCTATAGTAGACTAGTAGACTATAGTAGACTAATCGTTTTTGATTACTGACGACAATCATCGGTCATACTATTTGTCACATATTTATGTTAATAACATAAGTATATATAGATGTTTTTATTTATTTAGATAAAAAATACGTTTTTCACAAGCATATTAATAAATATATCTGCGTATACCTACATTCTGTTCAAATCCATGCCCTAAATGACCTAGAAACTATTATATCCGACCCACTTCGTAAACTTCGACTGGAACTACGAACATCTATTGTTGAGAAATACATTGAAGGTCGCATCCATGTATTACATTCATAAAATATATTTTTTTAACTTTATGTTCTATCCCTTATGCGATAGCCAGAGAGAACAAATCGACAAATGCTACGGTCTATACCAGTTTCGCCTGGTCCTCTTTCATTACGATTTTTACAGGACCTTAATGCAGTATCATTGATACTGTGTTCCCGAAGGTCAACCAAGATGTCGAAGGTATCTCTTCAATGCGGAGTCAGCTAAATTGACTATAGATCACTTCTCCAAAATCCTAAATATTTATTCAAATTGTCAAGTTTGTACTAACCCTTTTAAAGTCTATAGTTGAATTCTATAATTATAACGATTTTTTATCACAATTAGAGAGAATTGCAAGTACATTGCCCTATGTGTTTTTCTTAATATTAATTTTACCAAGAATGAGTGAGTGTTGAGAGGCATCCCTCTACCCCTAGGGAGACCTTAATTGACCTTCGAGAACACAGTGTCGATGATACTGGACAAAGTCAAGTAAAAAAAAATATTGCTATAAATGAACTAGAGGCCAGTCGTAGCGCAGCGGCACGAGGTGTAACTGTAAAACCGACTGTGGGTTCGATCCCCACTCGAGGAGATGAAATATTTACTTAAATTTATATTTCCATTTCTTCGCTCTGGTGTCGAGGTTAAGCGCGGCGTTGAGTTCTGCCACTCAACACCCAATGCCTCCAGATTTCGGCAGAAAGTGGGAAACGGAGTGTCTTAACACTAGGTTCCTACCTACCCTGCTGTATGCGGGATACAGCGTAAAGCTGAAATGAACTACATAAGAAACGAAAATAAAGAAAATAAAACATATTTTAAATGTTTTGCCAAATTGACTAGATTCTTTATTAATGTTGATTATATTATAACAGTTGCTCCACTTGAGTATTTGCTATTTAGTAATTCAGACTAAATGGCAACCTCAATAAACAACAAGAACACGCTTGAGATAGTAAAATCTAGGTTACTTTTTTATGGTTTTACTTAAGGCCATTGTAGAAAATATAAGACATTTATCTCGAATTACATTAGAGGAATATTTATACGTAGATGTGTATTTATATTAAAATTGTTGTTATTCTTTTTGCTTATACATAAGGCATCGTTAGAGACTACCATTGCACACGCATTTTTTATTTCATGAAATTACAATAAGATATATACCGCCTTCACTATAAATAATACTATCTTTAGTAAGTTAACCTGACCGGATCCGCAATGAAGATATACTATCAAGGATGTAATATGAGAATGAAAAAGAACGTGCTCAGATGGTTTGGGCACGCCAAAAGAAAAAGTGAAGACAGAATGAGACTTCAGTTGTCCTTGGAGAATATAGTATCGACGATATTGGAGGAAAGTCAGTCAGTCAGTCAGTCAGGATAAGGGTACACCGGAGGACATATATGATGAGGTTGATGATAGTGGACGACGTGAAAGAGGTATAGAGAAACCTACTTTGGCTACCGTATTAGGAATAAACTGTGAAACTAAAAATATAATAAATCTTTATCTTACATTTTCATTTTGTTTCCACACAACAAATAGTAGACACTTAAAGTAAACAAATAAAACATAAAACGTTTCGACTCTTAGGAAATAAAACTTTAAAAAGTTCTTTCAACTTTCAAATGTAATAATATCTTTTAGTGCCACATATATAGGCCATGACCAGCCCCAACTTCCTCTACAACCAGATGCCAATTCATTTCGGGAATCATTTGTAAATCAGAATTTGTATTGTTTTGTTTATACTGTATGGACGATAACCTTTTATAACAGCTTCACCCTTTTTCAAGAAATATCGTTCTAAACTTTGCATGTTGAATGGCGGAACTCAACACCGTATTACAATCCTAAAATCAAAGCAAAATCAAGAACATGCAATTTGTAGAAAGTTAACATAAAATATAGATATAGTTTATTTTTTAGTCAATTTTTATCAAAATTTCACAAAGTTGGATTTCTAAGTAAAGTTTAATGTAGTTTTAGGTTACTTTAGCTCTGAGTGACTTTCAGTTTAGCTGACAGTAGAACAGAAGAAAATGAAACTGTGAAACGTAATACTATACAGACACTATGATAGAATGCATTAGTATAAAGTAACATTCAATTGTATTCACTTGTAATGAAATGGAATACTTAAAGTGTAAAAGAAACATATATAAAATATAAAAGAAAGCATAAGCGCGATGGTTGGCGTTTCGATTCCCATTGGGGGGGAATAAGTTGTTTTCATTTTCCTCGCTGTGACAAGACTAGGATCTTAAGATGACGCGACGTTACGTTCCCTCGATTATCTCGCAATGTCTCGAAATAAAGTAAGGAACTGTGGATAGGAATGTCCTTACTCTAATTCCTCACTGCCTATCTTGCTATGCGGGAAAGATTTTATGTATTTGTCATAAAAAATATGGTCACACTGCCACTCATCACGCAATGCCTCCAGAATTCGGCAGAAAGTGGGGAACGGAGTGTCTCAACACTAGGTTCCGTCTGCCTACCCTGCTGTGTGCGGGATACAGCGTAAAGCTGATTATTTTTTTTCTTTAATTTTAAAAATATGGTAATATGGCGATGTAAGTACTACGCAATAGAGCCTAAAGATGATCCTTTTTTACAAGTTTTTTTTATTTCGAGGTTTCATGTAGACTCATAGTATGTGAAGTGGAGTAGAAGGAGTTAATATAAAATTTAAGTTAAGTCCGTTTTCTACTTTCTGTACAAATGTAACGTAAAGAGATAAGTTCGACAGAATGTAGGAAACGGAAGTGTCCTAATGGGAACGGAGTGTATTAACACTAGCTTCCCAGGTTGTGTTACGACACTATGTCTCCACCCTGCTATGTCCGAGATATACTGTAAAGCTAAATAAAAATTCCTTTTTTAATATTTTTTTAAATAAAATATTTTTGTTATAGAGAACAGAGTGCCCTTTAAATGTTATAAAATAAACAATAGCTTTATAAATTTACACGAGTGTATTACATAACGGCTTAACGTTTGTTTACAGTTTATCTAAACTTATATTAGAATCGAATATGGAGCAACTGAGATTATTTGAGAAGCATATCTATTTAGCTGAAGATCTTGTTTGGTTGTTATCTCTAATCTTATAAACTTTTGGTTCCAGTTCAATTTTTTTTCCTATTTTGTTGTTTTCTTATATTATTAGAGATATTACGTTTTGGATGGCGGAGCTCAACACCGTTTAGTCACATCAATGCGGGGAAATGAAAATAATTCTTAAAGTAAAGTAAATTTGTACGTCCAAAAACATAACATAGACAACTTGCATACCTTTCACATTTGCAGAACTTTGTCGTGGCGAAGTACTTCACAATCGGACTGTTTACACGTCAGTTGTGGGTTCAATTCTCATTCTTTGGAATAAATATATTTTTCTCACTCTGGTAACAACACGTAGAAAGTTGCGTCACTCAACAGGCAGTCTCGAAAATTATGCAGAAAGTAGAGAACGGAGTGTCTTAATACTAGGTTCCCTCAGCCAGCCCTGCTATATGCGGGATACAGCGTGAACCTAATAAATCACTACTAAAAAGGGTGTCAAGAAGCTTTGAGCCTGTAGTGTGCTGCTTGCGTCATCACTCGCCCAGAAATCGATGTATTGTAAACATCTACATATATACTCGCATATAGAGGGCGGTCCGTAGTGTCCTATTTAAACATGATATTATTAAAATA
The DNA here is from genome assembly GCA_013421005.1 of Heliconius erato x Heliconius himera. Taxonomy (NCBI): domain Eukaryota; kingdom Metazoa; phylum Arthropoda; class Insecta; order Lepidoptera; family Nymphalidae; genus Heliconius; species Heliconius erato x Heliconius himera. The sequence goes on from JAATLQ010035185.1 coordinate 20,583, forward strand.
GAAAATCCTAAAGGTATTCTACTTTTATTTATATTATATGATGCCGGTTTTTATAAGGAAAATGTTGTTAGATATAGATTATTCTATATTATAATGTGATAAACATTTTCAAAAGAAAAAACCGAAGTTAATTCTCAATTGACGCGTATATGTTTTTAATGTTCTCTGCTGGAATAGCGAAAATAACGATGAAAATTGGAGAAGGAAAGAATCTTCCTCTAAATTTTTATTTACTTCCGAAAATATAAGAAAAGTGTTAAGAAAAAACTGATCAAGTGCAAGTCTCTTCCACCGCGGGTTTCATATCAATTTCATGATTGCACGTCAAGGGGAACGTAAGTTATAAAGAATCAAATCAAATTAAATCAGCTTCACGCTGTATCCCGCACACAGTAGGGTAGGCAGAGGGAACGTTAGTGTTAAGACACTTCCTTCCCCACTTTCTGCCGAAATCTGGAGGCATTACGTGTTGAGTGGCAGAACTCAACGCTGCGCTTAACCTCGACACCAGAGCGAAGAAATGGAAATATAAATTTAAGTAAATATTTAATTTCCTCGAGTGGGGATCGAACCCACTACCAGTCGGTTTGGCAGTCACACCTCGTGCCCCTGCGCTACGACCAGCCCCGAAGTTATAAAGGTTGAGAAATATAAGTTTTCATATGAAATGCGACAAAAGCGTGTATAGCCTCTCGTATCTTTATATCGCTTTGACTTAGAAGCTTATTTTGTTTCAGTGCTCTGGACATGTCATTTGATTTCAGCAATTCCCCATACAAATTTGAGAAAAATGGCAGAGGAGCAGATGGATATTAGCATATAAAGAAAACAGATTGACAAAAAAGTAATTGGTTTTTTTTGAGATACCCTAAAAAGTTTCAAAAATTTTATTCAAAGTCACAAATAATGCTCAGAAATATTTATTTAATACACCGCGTATGTCATCGTTAATCAAATCAGGAGAGTGCCAACACGGATTATTATAAACACGATCGTAATTTTTTACTATTAAAGTATTATATTTCTTTTTATTTTTTTTTTATTGATGCCCATTTGTGACGGGGTTTGGCCGTTAACGTGACATTCGTGGGTTCAATTCCTCCTAGGAGAATGGTTATATTTAAATTATTTTTATTTCTCTGCTGGAGTAGATGAACGCTGCGTTGAGATTCGCCGCTCAACATGCATCGGTTAGAAAATTCGGCAGAAACGGGATACGGAGTAAATGAAATGGAATTCCCGGTATGCGGCAAAAACCGTAAAGCTACCATTGTTTTCTTTTTTTTTCATGTTAATACTTTTTAAAATTTCGTGTCTTAGAAATTCAAATAAATGCTATTACTTACATTACTTCATTTTATTATTATAATAATTTGGTATTATTATAGCATATTATAAATCTGAAATTTTTTTTGGCTGAACTCGCTAATCTCAGCAACTGTTGGTTCATCACAGATTACATAGACCTAGACATATAGACCATACTACATTACGTGATTTATATTTTTTATACTTTTCTTAAAAAATTAAACAATAAAAAAAATCAGTAGAAACGAGCAAAACAGGGAACAAACATAAGTATTATTTAAAATGATAATTTTCCACATGACATGTAAACATTTCACATTTAGTGTCAATAAACTCGTGAAGCTTAAGGAAATGAGAGCGCGATCTGTTCTTTAATAACATTGTATATGATATACGATAATAAGTGTAGCGCCTCGGCGCCATGGACTGAGACGTGGTGTGTATTTTTTTTAAAATTTCTCATAAAAGATTCTATATATGTTTTATCAGCTTCACGTTGTATCCCGCACACAGCAGGGTAGGCAGAGGGAACCTAGTGTTAAGACACTCCGTTCCCCACTTTCTGCCGAATTCTGGATGTACTGCGTGTTGAGTGGCAGAACTCAACGCCGCGCTTAACCTCGATACCAGAGCGAAGAAATGGAAATATAAATTTAAGTAAATATTTCATCTCCTCGAGTGGGGATCGAACCCACAACCAGTCGGTTCTGCAGTCACACCTCGTGCCGCTGCGCCACGACTGGCCTCAACTCACAGTAAATATAATTATATTTGGTAACCTATAACGTATTCACTAAGTAGGTTATATTTTCCCTTTTTCATATAAGATGGACTGTTCTCTTAGCAACTAGCTAAGTGATTGCCAATTTTAGTATACGGAGTTCTTTTATCGTGAAAAAGAAAATTATGGTAATATTTTTCTTTTCAGCTTCAAGTTTTTTTTAGCACAGACATATGGATGACTGTTTTCCATCCAATTTTGTGACATTGCATTTATAATGCATATTATATATTATTATATAATAACGGAGTGTCTTAACACTAGGTTCACTCTGCCTACCCTGCTGTGTGCGGGATACAGCGTGAAGCTGATGTAATACCGAGGTTAGTCGTGGCGTAGGGAGACAAGCGTGTAACTGTAGACGCGATCGGTTGTGGGTGGAGTGCGGTTCGATTCCCACTAGAGGAAATGAAATAACTTATATTTTAATTTCTTCGCTCTGGTGTCGAGGCGTAGCGAGGCTTTGATTTCTGTGACTCAAAACACAATGCCTCCAGAATTCGGAAGTGGAGTGTCTTAACACTAGGCTCCTTCTGCTTTGCAACATGCGGAATACAGTGTAAAGCTGAAAAAAAAATAACAAAAACATTTCACCACGTGGAAATCGAACCCACAACCATCTCATATACATTCAGTACTCCAATCCACCAATTGAATGTAACCTACTTATAAGTTATCATAACTAAAGTAGCATCGTCCAAGTTTGTTCCGCTATATCGTTGGTAATTCCCCGCGAGCTGTCCAACTGTCTAACTGGTATACTGTTTCTGACGTTGTTCAAGATAGGCCTACTTGTTATATGAATTGAAAATAGAATATCAAGTCCAAAAATAGTTGTTTTTAACCAACTGCTTATTACAAAAAGGAGGTGACAGCTAAAAAAAAGTAATATTAAGGGATAACTAGTAAATGCATCAAACAAAAGGAAAATAATAATAAAAAAAATCCCATCCCATCCATTCCGAAAATAACAGATTTTAAATAGTACATACGTATATTATTATAATAACATCACTTATTATTTTTAAAAAAATATATATTTACTTTTTGTTTACGTTTGTTATGAGCAAATTTAAACAAAAAGTAAATTGAAAAAAAAATTGAAGCAATGCTCGATATGCAAGTACAGTTTTGAAGTTTGTTTTTAAATATTTTGTTCTAACATTATTTTCGGAATATTTTCGTTGAATAAAATATTAAAATTAAATCACGTTGACGCTGTATCCCGCACACAGCAGGGTAGGCAGAAGGACCTAGTGTTAAGACACTTCGTTCCCCGCTTTCTGCCAAGTGCTGGAGGCATTGCGTGTTGAGGGGCGGAACTCAACGCCGCGCTTTGCCTCGACACCAGAGCGAAGAAATGAAAATATAAATAAATATTTCTTTTCCTCGAGTGGTTGTGGTAACCCACAACCAGTCGATTTTACAGTCACTCTTTGTGCCCCTGCGCCACGACTGGCCTCAAAATAAATTATTCGTTGAATAATTTTCTTAAATATATTTTAAAAGCATGTAGTTAATTATTCTTGGAAAACGTCCAAGGGTTGCGGGTTTGAGTCCCGCTACTTTAAATTTTTTATTTGATCTATATCTTTATAAGACAGCATTAATGTATTTTCTTGTATATGTTTAGTTTGAATCTATTAATTAACGAGGTGGTAAATATATGTTTGTGGTATTTGTTCTTAATTTGATGTATTATATGAAGTAAAACTATTTTAGTTTTTATCTTATTTTTAAAAAGTTAATCTTATTTTTTAAAAGATGAAATTTGTCATGTTATCTGAGGAGTGCGTACAAGTACTAACAAATGTTTTCCCGAAATCTCTACGTCAGCGAGAAATAACGGATTTTTCGCTTTATATATAATTATTATAGATATTGCAGACTATATAATTATTATAGAAAATTTTATAAAAATTATAAAAAAGAAATCTTTTTCTTTCCAAGTAATAAAAAAATGACAATTTACATAAAAAGCAACGTCTAAGAAGGGTCACGCTCTAGGGGTTTGGAGTGTTCTCGACTTTTCTTTTTACAACGTGTGATAACAATTTATTTTATGTATTATGAATATTTATTAACATTAAACTTGCGTTACTATTTAAAAAACATTAAATATATATGTTTTTAATAATGCTGAATCAAATGTATAGCAAAGTTGGCAGAGGGAACCTGGGAACCCAGTTAAGTCACTTCGTTGCCATTAAAATACTTCCTTTACTTGCTTTTTTACTTTAACTTGTTACCACAGCGAGGAAATAAAAATAGTGAATATTTAATTTTCTTGAGGGGAAAAAAATTTAATATTTACTATTTCGTTAAGAAAACGTATAAAATTTTAAACGTAGCAGTAAATAAGTTGGGACAAGTGTATAAGAATTTCGACGTAGCTCGATAAGAACGTATGGCTTAGTTGGACAGAGCGCTTGGACGGTTTCCAAAGAGGCACAGGTTCAAATTCCGCAACATTCAAATCAAATGGGAATCGAACCCACAACCTGTCGCGTTTTTGCGACTGCGCCACGACTGGCTTCATATTTATAATTAATCTTTGTAAAACAAAGTAAGTGAGAACAAATCTCAATTCGCATGTAAATAGCTCGCGTCGCAACTTTCTAGTGCACTCCCGTTCAGTGCCACTGACGAGGTGGAGCTCGAGGAAACTTTTAAAATAAAGATTCATTTTAAATTATAAGATTTAAATGCAGTATTTTTTATAATAAAGACTTGCTGTCGCTTGAAATTTTACTTGGATTTTAAAACGGAGATTCGTATAGCCCGTCTTTTCCCGTTCCACGACTGGCCAACAGAAAATTTCGCAAAATTTTGCGCAAAATAGCTTCGCTCAGCTCCGCCCGCCGTGCACAGCATGTGGCGGATCCTAATAATCAATTAAATTAATTTAATTTGTTGTGTTACAGTATAGATAACCATACTAAAATATCCAACTAATTCTCCCTAAATACAATTAAATATTATTAAAATATTAATCATCCTCCAGAGGCCGTCGTGGCGTAAGTACACAAGGGCGTGACTGAAAGCGCGATGGTCGTGGGTGCGATTCCAACTCAGGAGAATTAATTATTTATTATTTTAATTTCCCTACCTTCATTTGTTGCCCTGGCAACAAGACACAAAGCGTGGTATTGAGTTCCCCTCCTCTACATGTAATGTCTAAAGAGTTCGGCTCAAATGGGGGAAAGGAACTGTTTTAATGGGGACAGACTGCCTTAACACTAAGTTCGCTTTGTCGTCTGAGACCATGCTCTGTGTGGGATACAGTGTTCAGATAAAAAAAATCGTAAGTTCAAAGCCGTGGGTGGGCCACAAGAGATAAATAAATAAGAAAGAAATAGCAAAAAAGAATTCAAATAATGAGGCCAGTCGTGGCGCAGCGGCACGAGGTGTGACTGCAAAACCAACTGGTTGTGGGTTCGATCCCCACTCCTGGAGATGAAATATTAACTTAAATTTATATTTCCATTTCTTCGCTTTGGTGTGAATTTGGCAGAACGTGGGGAACGGAGTGTCTTAACACTAGGTTCCCTCTGCCTACCCTGCTGTGTGCGGGATACAGCGTGAAGCTGATTTAAATAGCGCTAAATTAGACGAAGTTGTAGAATGTATAGATTCATTTAGGAAGACCATAAAAATGCTTGAACGCAAAAATACAGAGCTGACAAATAAGAACAATAACCTTGAAACTCGCCTCGGTGCCCTTGAACAACGCTTGGAAGAAATTGAGCAAGAAAAACTTTCAAAAACTATTGAAATTGCAAACATACCTGACTACAATAATGAAAAGACCAAAGAAATAGTGGGAAAAGTTGCATTGAAACTGAATCTAACTATAGAAGAAATACAAAATACCCAAAGGATGCATGGCAAAAAAGACCAAAACGTAAACATAAGAGTCGAGTTAAAAGATGAAATTACACGGGATAAATGGATTGCGTCAGCTAAAAAGTTAAAGTTAACGGTATCCGATGTACATCCAACGGATAAAAGTAATATAAATACCGTCTACATTAGGGAAGCAATGACAAAATTAAATAAGCAACTTTTTTGGAATGCTAAGCAGGAACTAAAAAATAATCTAAAATTTAAATATGTGTGGTTCAAGAAAGGGTACGTAAGAGCACGAAGAGATGAAGAAAGTAAAACTTATATTTTAAAAACCATGAATGACATACAAGTGCTAGTGAACAACGTGGCTTAAAGGACTCTTAAACGTATAAGTAATTTAATATATTTCTATAATATTAATTATGGCTAATTTTTCGCATGAAATTAATGAATTTATAGATTGTATAAACATTAACGATTTTTTAAACCTTCTTCCTAATAAGCAAATAAATCTCTTGTGTATTCACCTTAATATTAGATCTATTATAAAAAATTTTACGTCACTTGAACAATGTATTATGTCTGCAAGCAAAAGTGTTGATGTTATTATACTAACTGAAGTTAATATCTCAGATAAAATAAGTAGTCTATACAGTATTAATGGTTATCGAATGTTCACAGCATTACGAAAATCACGTAAAGGAGGTGGTTTAATATTATATGTAAATCAAAAACATAA
>JAATLQ010035186.1:10015-27261 GCA_013421005.1 Heliconius erato x Heliconius himera
TTCTTGTCCATTTTTCCTTATTGGATCTCATAATATGGCCAGTCCATTTCCATTTCAGCCTCTTTACCTTGTAGGTCACATCGGTCACTCTGGTTTTTTCCCTGATTTTGGTGAGTCTTACTTTGTCTTTTAATTTAACACCCAACATGCTCCTCTCTATTCCTTGCTGACATACTTTTAGTTTATTAATTGTTTGATTTGTAAATGCCCATGTTTGGCAGCCATATGTCATGACTGGTTTTCTCTTTTCATACACAGGTATTGATTTATTTAACATCAATCTATTAGTATTTTCTAATAATTTCTCTACGCATTTTTTCGCGTGAAGCTATCACGCGCGATAGGACGAAAGGAGAACTTATAGATAAGATAATTAATTCTCCGCTTATTGTTTAAATTTTCGCGACATTAGATTAGGCCAACATGGCTTACCAGAACCATGTCAATAATTTAAATATAGTAAGTTCTCACCACGATTATAAATATCCACAGAATTCAAAAGTGCAGACGTAAGTACACTCTAACCTGCAGAGTATAACATGGAAATTCTCATTTTTTCAAGATAAATAGAAATTTGTAATTTGTAAATTTGAATTGAAAAATTGATTACAGAAATACTACAAATACAGTATTTTTATGGATACTTCTATTCAAAAGAACAACGTCTGTTTTGCAAGAAATAATAACAACAAAAATATCTTTTTTCAGCTCTATCCTGGTGTGACGCTGCACGGGATGCATCTTGTCCCAGAATCTGCGGACCGACATTGCAAGGCGAGCCTGTCTGTGCTACAGATGGCTATATATACCCTTCGCTGTGCGAAATGAGGAAGAAGACATGTGGAAAAGGTAGAGTAGTTATTGATCTATCTTCCGTCACTGAGTGACAAAACTAGTGTACTTAGATACTTAAAATTTAAAATGTAGGTTAGGAAAGGGGGAACCTAGCTACCTAGTATTAGGACATTTAGTTCCCATTTAGACACTTCCGTTTCCGACTTTCCACTTTTCTTTTTCACGAATTTCTCGAGGCATTGCGTAACGACGACGAGTAACGAAATTCAACGTTGCGCTTTACCTCTTTACGAGAGCGAGGAATTGAAAATGTTAATTATTTCATAACCTTTTGATTTGCAGTCAAATTCTTGTGTCACAGCCATTCTCTCCTTGTTATTTTTCTTCCTTTTAATTTAATTTAATAAATTAAATAGCTCCTTCCATTTTTAATCGAGCAATGTTGCGTACATATGATTACGGCGTAAAGTAAAGAGTAAGTAAAATTAGTTTAATTTTAATTGTATTGCTTAATCCTTATTATATATCCGCGAAAAATATGATTAGAAAAAATGCTATTTTCTTTTACTTTTGTCAGGGAAATAATTAGGTCATATTTTTGTGTAGAAATATTTTTCTTCTATGTTATTCCACCTGCAGAGGCAACTTCGTCCAATTTCAGAGATATTGAGTGTTGAGTCGCGAAACTCAACGCCGAGCTTTATCTTGATACAAGAGCGATGAAATGAAAATAATTAATTCCCCCGAGTGGGAATCGAACCCACAGCTGTAGCGCTTATCAACATGGCCTCTCATTTTAACTTAGCAGGACATTTATACATTCTAAGCTACCAATAATTACAGGTGTAAGGCTAGCTCAAGACCAAGGTTCATGTTCGCGCGCCCAAGGTTCAAAATGCGAACATCGATGCACAGCTGAACGGGATCCAGTCTGCGGTACCAACGGCCGTACTTATTTGAATAGATGTATGTTGCAGGTGGAGATATGCAGGTTAGTGTTGGTTTGATTATTCAGCATAAAAGAATTTTGTAGGCTTATGAAGAAAAAAAAATATATCTTCTATTTTACAAATTTGGTGCAAATTTACATAAAAACATGTCTACATGTGACATGACAAAGATAAATAAATTCTCTAAGTAAGAGGTTATTCCTCTTACTTATAGAATTTGTTTATCTTCTTGTACAGAAAGTTAAATCAAGTAGGTAGTTCAATAATTAAACGCTTGCATTTTATACCGAGTTAAATATGTTCAGACATTTATATTTTTTTACTTGAAATATTATATTATTTAAACATAATAAAACCAAATATCTATTATCTTTTACAGAGTAGGTATCAGTCTCTCCCATCTAGGGGCTTGCAACAACATCAGTGCTCACAGAGAGAACTGCCCCGTAGATTGTTCCCAGGCTCCTTTAGACGGACCCATCTGTGGCTCTGACGGCAACGTTTATAAGAGTACTTGTCAGATGAAGCTGTTGACTTGCGGGTGAGTTTATTTCTTCTAAATATGGTTAATGTACAGTGCGGCCGATGAGTCGTGGCCGTTTTGAAGTTAAGTTTTCTGAACTTTTGCGTATTGTACACAAGGAAGAAAATATTCAAATGAAAACAAAAATCCTAAAATTAAATCCGCGCAACCGTCGACAGTACTGTATTTATTGCTAGCTTTTATCTGGGTTCATACCCACGTGGTCAAATGGAAATAACCAAATGTTATATAAACCACATTCTAAAGTCCGTGTTCTCCAGTTGACACTTAAGTTCCCCTCAAAAATACCACTATGCATTTATGTCAAATATACATGACTGCATACAAATTGATATATCCTTTTTGTATTGTATATATCCATTTATCAAGTACGAGTACTACATCACAGAGGCCAGTCGTGGCGCAGCGGCACAAAATGTGACTGTAAAACCGACTGGAATTATTCAACAGAAAGTGGGGAACGGAGTGTCTTACACTAGGTTCCCTCTGCCTACCCTGATGTGTGCGGGATACAGCGTGAAGCTGATTTATTTTAGTACTACATCACTAGTCGTTATTCGCTTTGATTCTCGTTGTTGTAATCTATTGCGTAAGCAAAGAATTACCTATAAAAAGGACAGTTAGTGTGTCAGCACAATTATTTATTTCCATTGGCTGCTGGCAAAATATTTAATTCTTTAAAATGTAGTTTTTTTTAATTCATTATTTTCTGTTACCAGACAAGGTGTAGTAAGAACGAGCAAGAAACACTGTCAAACTACCCGCCACTGTCGAGAGTCTTGCTGGAGGGCGTCAAGACCCACTTGCGGGTCTGACGGCAAGTTGTACGCTAACGCTTGCAGGATGAAGGCTACTAACTGTGGGTAAGTAGTTAAGGTTGTATTTCTTTTTATCTTCAGCCAGGTAGGCAGAAAGAATCTTTATGAGACATTGTTTGTTGAGTGATTTAAAATTAGTTTTTTTTTTAGCTTTACCCCACATACCCTAAGTGAACCTAATGTTAAGACACTCCGTTCCCATTAAGGCACTTTTGTTCCTCACTTGCATGTTGAGTGACGAAACTCAACGTCACGCTTTGCTTCTTTACCAGATCGTAGAAATGAAAATTTGCGCTAGGTAGTTGGTTTTGTTTCATATCCCTGCTCTAGGCAAACAATACGCAGGATTGAGTATAGCACTTAACTCATAATGTCTTGACTTCTGTTGGAAAGCGGATAGAGAATGTCTTGATGCTATATTCCCTCTGCTATGTGAGCAAAGACAGATTTGCCTTAAAGAGCGTGAAGATAATAATAATTAGTAAGAATATCTTTATTGATCTTATATGCGAATAAATATGTATTCAACATTTTCTTAAATTCCCAGTAAACACGTATTCGAAGTTCCCATGGCGTTTTGCGTGTCTCAAGAAAGGACATCTGGAGGTGACCCCTGCCCCACCGACTGTTCAGGCCAAAAAGAAAAACTCGTCTGCGGCTCTGATGAGAATCTATATAGAAATGAATGTGAAATGAAGATGCTTAATTGTGGGTAAGGAGTGGATTTTTTTTGTTAATACTTCTAATTGACATGTATTGGGTAATATTGATCAAGTTTAATCATTACTTTAAATTTTACCCTGTAATCATTAGTTTCATACGAATTAGTATGTCAGAAACCCTTAGGTTGTTACAATAGGATAAGCCAAAAAAAGGAAAAATAGAATTGCGGATAACGTATAGCTATGGCGTGAAACATCAAGCATATTAGTAGATTTTTAGTAGTACGTTAGTTGGTTATATTTCAATAATTTTAGTAGATTTTTATGGCTGAAAAAGAAATAACTGCGTACTAAAGCATTTTAATCAAAGAACAAGATACATTTTTCTACTAAGAATTAATTACTTAACGTTATAAATCTTGAACACGTTTTATTAGGTCGAGTTGTAACTATGTAATAAAATCTAAGAAACTGAATTTGGGCTACTTGTAATGACTATCTCATCACGAAATTTGGCAGTTATAGATCCATCCCTCCATCTATATCCATCGAGCTTGTCTAATAGATGAAGTAAGGTCCTTAATAGTGGAACTCTTCACAGGTTACTAGTAACTGATTCGAATGTAGTTTCATATAATATAGAGTCGCTTCGAGTACGTTGTGTAACACTCGTAACATTTGGTGTAGAAACCGTGCTTTTTTCTAGGTTTTTTTTTAATAGTATATCTATTTTCAGAGTAAGCAACAGAAAGATGGTCAAGAAAATGGATATGGAGAAATGTAAATCTAAAATGAGCAAGTGCCTCAAAGTTAAGTGTCCAAACGATGTCGATCCTGTATGTGGAACTGATGCCAATGATTACACCAATCCTTGTTTTTTGAAAGTCGCTACTTGCTTGTAAGTTTATGCTTTTTTTATTTTCTGACATATTCCGATTGTGTCTGATTAATAACACTAACATTCGCTCCAGGTCTATTCAAAAGAACTGTCTTCCGAGTGACAGCTTCCTTTAGGACTAACACTACTGACGATTCTAGCACTTTGAATCGTGAAGTTATATAGAACTGTACTGAATTAAATCAAAATTAAATCAGCTTCACGCTGTATCCCGCACACAGCAGGGTAGGCAGATGGAACCTAATGTTAATAAACTTAAAAAAAATATAAATAACTACTAATGAATTGTTTTATAGGTATATATATATATTTCGATTTTCTTTTTAATATGAACAAAAAAAATTCCAAATTAATTAAGATATTATATTACAGAAAAGGCGTGCAACTAGCCCACTTCGGCAACTGCACTCTTTTACCTAGAATGGAGACTGATTGTCCGGAGAACTGCGACAATGTAGTGGAGCAACCAGTCTGCGGCTCTGATGGGAATGCTTATAAGTATGCTTTATTTTTATTCTATATACCTATAACTCTTCTTTTACTTTACTAAGAGCGGCGTAGAACGTACAGCGTTCTAAAAAAATAAATATCAACGTCAGCTCAAATTCGATTTCGATTCGATTGAGGCCGTCGTGGGGCAGTGGCACAAGCGTGTGACTGTAAACGGTACAGGTTTTGGGGTTCGATTCCCACTTAGAATAATGAATTTATATTTATTTATATTTTCATTTCTTCGCTCTGGCAACAAGGTAAAGCCGGCGTAGAGTTCCACCCCGCAGCCCGCAATGCCTCTAAATTGGGGAAAGGAGTGTCTTACACTATGTTCTCTGTGCCTACTCTTCTATACGCAGGTCATATCGTAAAGCTATAAAATAGAATTCGAGTCATGTTACATTCAAAAACTTAAGCATTTCGAATTTCCTTATATTTCAGATCTGAATGCGAACTCCGCAAACTGACATGCGGCCAGCACGTTGTCTCGGTGTCGGCCGCACATTGTCGCACTACAGCGTTGTGCCATGAACAATGTCCAGATACACCCGCCTTTGTATGCGGATCTGATAACAGATTTTATAAGAACGAATGTATTATGAAGAAGGATAATTGTGGGTAAGTGATACTATCTGTATACAAAATGATGGTAATTTTAAATGTTTTTTGTAGAAAACGTATATTTTTTTTATGTTGCTGGATTTGAAACTGCGCCTCTTAGGGGGTTTCCAAGTTCCAATTACATTCACATTTTTATTGAGTTGCGGAACTTAACGTGGTATGTCTCGCATATGTTTAGAATTTGGTGGGAAAGCGCAAATGGACCGTCTTGACACTAGGATCTTTCAGCTTACTCTACCATGCCGCATAGAGCATATAGCTTTAAAAAACTGTTAAATACATATATTTATTTTATATATACGGATCTCCAACATTCGTACTTACAACATTACTTAAAATCACTCATGCTTAGTGTGGAAAACTTAATAATATAATGAGACAGAAAATTATTTTACAAGTAGAAGGCACTAGCTCCAGAGAGAACAAAAAATTATAGGATAACATTTTTTTTAATTCTGTTTGCGTTGTGTTTAGAGCATTCTTCCAACACTTAATTTGCGCTTACATAATAATTATGCAACACACAGTTCAAAAATGATAACAAGCTCATATCTTTGAACACAAAAGTTCAAGAACTTGAACATAATAGATCATCATATATTAACCATAAACATTAAATGTATATACATAAAAGTGAACATAAAAGTTACTCATTTGGAAGAATGGTCAAAATACATGACAAACTATTGATAGAATCTTAGTTTACGTAAAATATATTTAATAAAGTCACTAGTTTCTTTATTTAGTGACTTGTAGTTTTTACGTAAACTAAGGTTATATCATTATTTGTCATTAAATATATTTTTACCATATCATTAACTATCATTACCTCTTCCCACAGTAAACATATCTACGTCGTGCCTCTTAAGCGGTGCCTCGCCCGCTTCCAGTACTCAGGGTGTGCGCGTGTGTGCTCACCCGAGTACGACCCCGTCTGCGGAACTGATGACAAGACTTACTCCAACAAATGCTTCCTGGACATGGAGAATTGTAGGTCGAGGTGAGTTTGACATTTTGTCATAGCTAATACTCGAAATCTAATAGATAGTCTAGTATTAAAAAAAATAAAAATTAGATAAATCAAGAGCGGCAATCTGTGTAATCAAACCAACAAAGATATCTAAATACCTTGAAGAAGACCGTGACTATAATTCAAATCCACCTTGGCTTAGTTAAATTCTATGCCTGCACCGTTTCATAATTTCGACATATGATATATTTTTATTTATTGTTTTTAGCTTCGCATTGTATCCCGAACATACCAGGGTAGGCAGAGGGAACCTGGGAACCTAGTGTTACGATTTTCCGTTTCCATTAGGATAGTCCCTTTCCCCACTTTCAGTGTAATTCTGACGACATTGCGTGGCGAAATCCAACTCCGCGCTTTGCCTCAGATCGGGGAAATAAAAATATTTAATTTCCTCAAGAGAGAATCAAACCCACAACCAGTGGCGTTTAAGGTTGCACGCTTGTGCCCTTGAGCCACGACTGGCATCTAATGATAATTGTAATAAACAAAATAAAAATCGTTTTGTGTAGTAATATTGAGATAACACTTAAAATATTAACTTAGCTTACTTAGCTTGAGAAATATTCACCTTACATTGACCTTGCGAGGACAGCGAACTGTAATATTGTTACAAATATGTCTTATTCGTCTTATTTGTCTATTTTATCTATTTGTAAGTATATTTTGCTCATAACTAAAAAAAATAGTATATCTGGCTCGTGAACTGGACTTTTTTTGAGATTCCGTGTGTTGTGGCAGAAATTAATACCGAACTTTGTCTAGGACCCAGTGCGAGGATATGCAAAAAATTCATTCCCCCGAATGCGTATCGAACACATAACCGTCGTGCTTACAATTAAACGCTGGACCGCTGTGCTATGACGGCAGTCAGTTTAAAATTTAGTGAACCCACAGCTATCACCACACCATAATGTCTGTACATTTTTTGTGTTCTATGACATAATTTAGCGTCGCGTTTTGCCTTACCATTCCCCAAATGAGAATCAAATCCACAACGATCACGTTCACAGTCAGAAACTTAACTACTATGGTCTCATATTAACATTTAAATAACCAATTTATTTGTTTTCATTTCAGAAGTCTCGTCCAGCTGAAATATCTGGGTACTTGCACTGAGCCCATTGCTGAAGAACCCAAGAACTATTTATATCGATAGACCCCATCCAGGGAATTTAGTAACCTGCTTTTTCATATATCGAAATAATGCATCGGATTTGAATCCACTATTAGTGCCAACTTTATTGTAGAGACCAATATAAATCGTCTTCCATTTTCGATTCTGTAGTTATTTGTATTTAGATATACTATACTAGTTAAAATATTAACTGAATCTTTACTCAGTATTTTCTGGTATTTTCTAAGCAATTTTTAATGTAGAATATTAAAAAAAAATAACGTACATTAAAGTTTTCAGATTAAATTATTATGAAATTATCAAATTGAACATTATTTTTTCCAAAAAAACTACTTCACATCTGGAAAAAATGAAATAAGTACAAGAATATTCGAATTTTAGAGGACTCCCTTTAACAATATTTATTTTTTTTACAATATTTAGCTAAAAATTTATGTAATTATTAGCTATTTAACTTCAAATGCATTTAAAATAACCGCAAATGAAGAAGACAAAACAATCTTTTTTTTCACAACTTCAAGCAAAGCAAAGACAATATTTTTTACTTTAATTATAGAATCAAAGTCTAAGGCATTTATAAAACTTTACTGCATTTATTTGAGCCAATTTACTCAAGCTTAGTTATTATATTTTAGGCCTATAAGAAATATTTTAAGATTTGACTGTTTATTTATTCTATTTATTATCTGTAGTTAGTGACGTGTAAATAAAAGTGACATTTCGCCATCTTGTTTTTACTGTCAAAAAAATCACTTAATTCATTGTTTATGGTAAAACAACGTCACGTGATTATTTTTTTGTATTTTTTTAATTATTAAAACAATATGGTGGCGTAGTGTTGATAATAGAAAATTGTCATCAAAATCGATTTGTCTTGATGACACTTTTCTATGAGTGATGTAATTGAATAATTTCTATTTAACTTATGACATACATACATATATTTCAAAATTATGAACATACTCGATGTATACGGTGTTTAATAAACAACTAATAAATGAATTTCAATACTAATAAGTATTTTTATTTATATTTTGTGGGTATCTTTTTTGCTTTAATTAACTCTGACTTGATTATGGTCAAAGGAATCTAGTGAGTCACACTCGTTTTGTTGCTTTAATATATTTTTTAATTGGTCATATATTCACACACATAAAACCTAAACATTCCAAAAACTGTTATTATTAATATTAATATTCTGAATAATTCTGAATAAAAAATTGTAGTAATTACTCGAGTTATAAGTACCTATATCACAGTACGATTAAATATGGAAAGACTATACTAGGAGTTATAAATATTGATTAAAAAAAATATTGAATAGAAAAAAACTTTATCTTAGAGTTTGGTAAAAGAAATGACTTAAAAAATCCTTGAAAAAAATAAATATATTTATTTTACCACAAGAATAATTTTCTAATTATTTTGTTGATGCAACGATCTTCTTATTTCACGTTCATGTTCATACCTTAGAAGCCAAAAGAAAGTTGTATGTATTCTACTTGTATATGTCAAACATATGTCTAGTAAATCATATCAATTATTCCTTTCTAGATTTTCCGCCTATTTTAGAAGCGACGTAATGGCTCTCACTTTTATCCAATAAAATGAAGAACATAATTAAATTTGGGGTATGCAGCTGTTCGAGTAAAAGACCCGTGCCCGACTTTCCGCCGCTTTTGATGTTTTGCGTGTGGAATGGCGGAACGCAACGCCACGCTTTACTTTGTTACTAAAGCGAGGAAATAATATTTAATATTTAATTCTCCAGAGTGGGAATAGAACTCACATCCGTAGCGATTACAGTTGTGTCCCTGCGCCACGATGACATCAAGACATTACTTTTATTGTACAAGATATTATATTTAGTATTGTATTATTTAATTTTAAATACTTTTTTTTGTTTTTTATACAACACCTGTTGATCAACTCAATAGGAGATCCGCAAGGCTCGAAATAAGTTGCTAGCTCTTGGACTAGATTCTTAAAATTATTTGAAAAATCTGCGAACGTTTCCATGTTTAAGCTATTATTCCATTTTAGTATTCCAGCTGGAAAATAAAATCGTTAAGAATATGGTAGGTAAGAGTATGTTTATCTCTTTTTTTATCTATTTATTACCTCTACACTATATATTACATTAAGAAGCAGGCGTGACGTAGTGGCTCGTGTGTGACTGTAAACACGACGGTTATAGGTTCCGCCACTCAACACACAATGTCTCGAAAATTGCATGGAGAGCAGAGGAATGTCTCAACACTTTTTGGTTGGTTCCCTTAGCCTGTCATTTTATATTGGATATGTCTCCAACGTGAACCTGAAAAGTATATACTAATCCCTTAAATTTTGCTGTAGTAACAAAATTTTCTTTTTCTTCTTTGAATTCATAGTAGTTCTGTAAATACATACATACCTACCTACTACAAACATATATGATAATAACCACAACCAAGCCATGAAAAAATATAGTTCATAATTTTATTTAATCGTATTACTTGTTGAATTTCCCATAAAATGTCATTTTTGACATTTCATTGAGAGATTCAAAATGTATATATTTTTAATCAAAAAATAATCAATATTCAGTTTTATTTTATCTGTCGGAATGAAAAGCTGAATTTAATACTATTTTTGAACATCATCGTAACATAAGGAATGAAGAGTCTGCACCTGATAGTTGCGGTTTCCTTTTATTTTTTCTATAGAATTGTTACATTTAAGGAATTCTTGTTTGACCTGGTTTCTCCAGTTTTAGGTCATGCCACCTACTAAAAATCGATTTAAAAAAATATAAAAAAATTGAACCGAGTACATTACCTTTATTTATATTAACATTGTTAAAAATAATATTTTCATTGTTTTAAATTTAAGAAAATTGAAAAATACTAATTGAAATTATTAATATATCTGTCTATTTACTATTTAAAATTCATTATTAAGAGGCGCCGTTAAAATCGCGCTACGTTAAAATTTTTGTACGTCTTCTTAATAAGTAATTTTCTTTCCTAAATGTGGAATAATACTTTAAAAAATATTTTAAAAATAGTATTCTCTCTTGCCGAACGATAATTCTAAATAATAATTATTTTGGGTAGCGAAAATTTGTAAAAATGTCCCTACAGTGATGGTAACAACATAAATAAATTATAACAAGCGTAGGTATAAGAATTTCGACGTAGTTTGATGAGAACGTATGGCTTATTTGGTCAGAGCGCTTGAACGATTTCCAAAGAAGCGCGGGTTCAAAAAAAGGGTTTATACGTTTTCTTAATAAGTATGTACATAATTACATACATAATATGTATGTCTTTTTTACAATGACTAGTTGAGCCATCAACTAGGGTTGACAGATTTTGATGATGATTGATACCGAAACATCAAAATCGGTGAAGAAAATCTATTTTAATTTAAATAAGTAATAGTGAAAGTTATTTAAATTAATACAGATTTTCTTTTGGTTGATCTTGTAAGTGTTGTATTAAATCGTTGTTGATTATAATAAATGAAATGGTTTATTAATAAAATGGAATCTAGAATAATATCAGTTAAAAACCTGTTATTTTTTTAATTCTCTTTTAGGTATATTATATTTCATAATTAAACAAATTGAATAATATTTGTAAATAAAATTTCCTTATAAATAATACAGAACAAATTAACTTTGCTGTATAAAAGAATTTAAATATTTTTATTCACACTATATAACTACCAACAATAAAGCAATTCCATTAATGGTCTCAAATAATTGGAGTCATGTTAAATTTAATAAGTTTATTTCCATACTATTAAAATATAATCATTATCTGTTTTTAACATGCTATTAACATTTTTTTTAATCTATATTTTTTTTTCTCCTTTTTTTCGGCTTTTATTTCTTTGTCCTTTATAATCTCTATATATCCTTCAAATCAATAATTTAACATTTAAGGCTGTTTCTAAATGAGTAAATTAAATTATTCACTGACATCAGCACATTTAACAGAGTATATTATATAGGTAAAAAGAACATAAAGTTACAAAAATATATACGTGTAATAAATAATTAGCTTTATGTATATTTTATAAATATCAAATATCCACAATGGTCGTATTTTTTATTTAAAACAATCAAAAAATATTTGACGATAATGTCGTAAAAAAATCATATTAGAAGTCATTATAGTTGTCAATCAATTCTGCTTATTAAATCAATAATCATGTATTTTAGGCGGGCGAAGCCGTGGGCGAGCCGCTAGTTAAGATATATAATAAATAATCCATCCGAATGGGTATCTTACTCACTCGGGTGAGTTAATTAATTACAGCCAAAACTGTCCCCATACATTCATCTTCTTACATATAGTATTTATTAGTAATTATTTGACTAAATACATTTACTGTAATGATCTTTGTATATTTATTGGCTACAAACAACCACCTTTTACATCTAATCTAAGGTTATTTTTGTCCAAGAGGTAGATCCTGTCATCATTTTGTAACAATTTCAACTAAAACAACACACTTTTCTACACAAATAGATACAATTATTATAGAATGCGTTGAAGGCATAAATTATATGAGCCTAAGCTCGACTGATTTGCTAGCAACACCTGAAGAGTTCCAGTTAAATATATTGGCTTCATCATCAGACAAGCTCGGTATTACCATGTAATTTTCATAATGAAACAATAATTGATAATAATAGAATTATTATAATTATTACAGGTACCTCAAAATCAGTTTCTTAGATTTTATACTTTATTTAGTTTTAGTTACTTTATTTAATATTTTTATACATAACTACACATCTCCTCTTCGCTCTAAGTTACAAGTCGACCTAGCATAGTAAAAAAATAATATTTACAAAGTGAGTGGTTAATTGTGACTTTGGGTGTATTAGATAGGATTTAATTCCACACTTTTCCTTTTCTCCTTCCTATATATCTCTTCTTCAGTCTTACCGCGAGTTTCTATTAAAAATAATATAACGAAAACTACTGATATTAAATTGACAAAACCATAGAAGACGAATGGGGCAAAGTCACCCATAGATTCGGCGATTGGAGTGTAAGTACTCTGTGCTACGAATGTAAGAAACCACGCATACGTTACGACCACGCCAACCACTTTTGCTCGGATCTGAAAAGAAAAAAATATATAATAAGATCAAAGATAAGATATCAAAGATGTTTTTTTCGAAACAATAAAAATATCGTAAATATAAAAAGATACTACAATATTTATATAGGAAAGTAATTTTAAGAATATGATAGAGTTATATTATTTCGATTTTTTTCCCCAGCCCCTACTCTAGGGCTACCAAGATAGATCTCATGATTACTTTCGAAGTAGAGAGCAGTTTATAAGTATGGAGCTAAAAATTTGAGCAAATCAAAAAGAGATCAATTCACATCCTAAGCAGTCATAACTATCTATATATCATATATATTTCTACTAATCATTACATATTATTACTTTCGAAAATATTATTAAATGTAGGATAATTATAATATTTTAAAATTATCAACTGTATCTGGAGGCCAGAGATGGCGGAGAGGCACAAACGTGCAACTGTAAACGCAACAGGTTGTAGGTTCGATTACAACACGAGGAAATCAAACGAGGCAAATCTCGGCGTTGAGTTCTACTACTCAACACGCAATGCCTCAACAATTCGGCAGAAAGTGGGGAACGGAAGTGGAAAGGAAGGTCCCCACGTTCTCTCTGTCTTCCCTGCTTGTAGAAAATTACAAAAAAATATACTTACTTGAAAATTAAACATTTCAGTCATAATAATAAAGGACAGCGGCGACACGCCGCTACTGTACATCGCTACCGCTAGTATCAAGGCAATCAAGGGCATCCAAGCTGGTACATTACCATATTGCTTTTGTGCTAAAATCATTAACGCGAGCGCAAACATCGCCAAAGCACTTATTAAATATGTTGCGATTAGAATAGGCTGTAAAACACATAGTTATGTTATTATTCATATAAAAAATATTTTTTTCTGGATTTGAGTCACATTACAGTTTTATAAATATTAATTTAAAATTTAAAAAATATATATAAGCCATCGTTCCCATTAACGCCACGCTATGTTTCTTTACCAGAGCGAGGAATTGAAAATATTAACTATATTATGATATAGCTCGATTGGGAATCGAACCCACAACTTCTAGCGTTAACAGTCGCACGCTTGTGGCCCTGCACCACGACTGACCTCATTTACCGGCTTATTAACATAATACAAAACTAGCACACCGATAGTAGCGGTTTCGCCCGCATGGTCAAATTTAAATAACTAAGAGTTGCAATCCAATAAAAAACAAATTCTAATTGTCTTTGGTGACTTAGACTGGAGAAACAACATCGAAAATATTAACATAATGTAATATAGTCTATAGCCTTCCTCGATAATTGGATTGTCCAACATAAAAATAATTTTAAATGAAACTGTTTAACTGCATTTTACCTCAGTCTACCCATGACCACGAGCTACTGCAAAGTGTCCGAAACATCGGTTTTCCAAATATGAATAATCTCTATATATAATAAAAGGATAGAAAAGTCAATTCTGTACATGAAAGATATAAAAAAAATAAAAATTAGGTCGGTTTATATGTCGATTATAGAACCTAAAAACCCACTCAACAGAATTCTTGTCTGTCTGTCTGTCTGTCTGTCTGTCTGTCTGTCTGTTTGTTTGTTCGTCAATCACGCAAAAACTACTGGACAAAAATTGATGAATTTTTGCATGGTATTAGCCTAGGTTCCAAAGGTACATTTTTTTTGGGTTTCATTCCGAATTTCATTATAGATTTATTTAAAAAAAATAAAAACTGAAAAATGTAAATTACTTAAAATACCGATAACTACCGTATGAAATTAATTTATTTTTAGCATGGTAGTAGTTCAAAACCTAATGCAACTTAAAAAATAGTTTTTATCATAAAGTACAAAGAAATTTTACCAGAAAAAATAACATAATTATATTTTTTTATAAAAAAATCGGCTTCTTCAATTTCAATCGTATTTCATACTCTGAACTTAACCAAACTTTCACCAAACTACCCTTTATGTGTACCCTTTCTAATAAAAAAAGAATCATTAAAATCGGTTGAGATGATATTGAGATATTAGTCCATTTGTCGTGCACATACATAATGTAAATTTGAGATTTATATGATTTTTTCATAGATACCATTGTCGGAAATGAACTAAATTAAAATAAAACTATACGAGACGTACTAGCTTCCAAATAAAAAAAAATCATCAAAATCGGTTCACACAGTCAAAAGTTCTGAGGTAACAAGGATAAAAAATACAGTCGAATTGATGACCTCCTCTTTTAAGAAGTCGGTTAATAGAAATTTAACATAATTAAATTACGATTATTGTATTTAATCACCATTTAAAAGAAGAAAGTAAATTGAGACCGTTCGTGGCACAGGGGCACAAAGCATAAACTGGTTGTGGGTTCTATTCCCCCTTGAGGAAATTAAATATTTATTTAAATGTATATTTCCATTTCATCGCTCTGGTGTCGAGGCCAAGTGCGGCGTTGAGTTTCACTACTCAGCACGCAATGCCTACAGAATTCTGCGCAAAGTAGGAAACAGGAAGTAGTGTCTTAACACTAGGTTCCCTCTGCCTACCCTGCTGCGTGGATACAGCGTGAAGCTGAAAAAAGCTAGCTTAATAGTTGTTTAATCTACCATAATTATTGTTTTAAACGTCAACGTTGGTGACATTAACAAAAATAATAAAGTAGGTATATTTTTCGGGACTAACTCAAATGGCGATATCTGCAATAAAAAGTACAGTAATACCCCGACTTACGCTACCCCGTTTTACGCGAATTCGGAAATACGCGGTTTTTCATTTTGATTGCCGCGCATCGGCTCTCTCGCTCTGCCCACTCAGTGTTCAGTTTGCGACAGATTTAAACATGTTCCGCGTGAAATTGTTTTACGTGCACAGTGCGTTTTACTTATAATCTTTAATTATGTCGTCTAACGCCCAATATTAATAATCTATCTCCGACGTCAATCTTCGATTGTTCCATATGTCTATCCAATCTAGAGATAGGATAGATGTATGGAACAATCGAAGATTGACGTAGGAGATAGATTATTAATATTGGACGTAAAAGAACGAAAAATGAGTCATTTGAGCATAACAAGAAAAGAAAAACACTGTCTTTGGAGTGTAAACTAAATATAATTAAAGACTGAAGTAAAAATGAAAATTTGTGAAAAAACATTGTTAGAATATATGAAGCCTTCGACATCAAATATAACTCCGGTTTAGGTTACTTTATTTATAACAATGTAATTTTTTTTTATTATCCTACACTTTATTAAACATTTTTCTTCTAAATTATGTTTTTTTTAAACTCTGGTCCTGATTAAAGAAACTTTAAATGCAAATTTAACCCCGACTTACACGGCATTCGCTCGGTCCCACCTACCGCGTATATCCGGGGTATTACTGTATATGTATTTGGAAAGTAGATTCTGATTGTGAGTTCATAGTTTATAAAACTTTGTATTGTGTTTAGATGACGCGCTGATGTCAATACATTTTAATCGTTATCGTTATATATACGTTGCATTCATTTACAGTAGATATATTTCTCAAGAGAACTTTCTCAAGACTTTATATGTAAAAAATACATTAAATAATCATGTTAAAGTAAAAGTATCAAATATATTAATGTCATCTGTTAAAATAGCGTGAAGCTGAATAAACTTAATGTTATAATCAAAACAAATCAATATGAAAAAATGCAATATAATTGAAAAAATTAAAAAGTTATTTTTTCAAACAAAATAAATAATAAGTCGTATCGTTGTAAAATAAAATCGAATCGTCGAGAACGACGCACGCACACATAAACCTATCAAAGGGAAACCGCCGCATACGCCTCATTCCGAAATCGAGTCGTAGATATTGGCGGCAAAGTTCAAAGGTCTAAAGACTTTAGTAGTATTTGTGTAGTAGTATGTGTTTAGGTTATTGGTATCTATGCGTAACCGCGTCACACGAAATATAGATATGAATAAACATCGTGAAATGAAAATGCCATCAAAAACATCCTGTAAAAAACCCAAGTCTCGCAGCTCAGTCTTTCTACCGTAAAAAGTTGTGAGATCCATGTAATACCAAGTCGGTTAATCTATTTAGTCTCTACTTAAAGGACCTTCTGTCTTAAGTTATTACAGTAGTTATTATCATGCCAATATTAAAAATATTTTACGTTTTAAACAAATAGATCGACTTGGACATCGCATGATTTGATTATTAGTATGTATCACAC
>JAATLQ010035187.1:0-20128 GCA_013421005.1 Heliconius erato x Heliconius himera
ATTATTACTGTATAATAGAAAATAATAAGTGTAGATAGGTACCAAAAAGTAGGACTCTACAAAAAGAAGTGAGATGCCATCAAAAACATCCTGTAAAAAAACCCAAGTCTCGCAGCTCAGTCTTTCTACCGTAAAAAGTTGTGAGATCCATGTAATACCAAGTCGGTTAATCTATTTAGTCTCTACTTAAAGGACCTTCTGTCTTAAGTTATTGCAGTAGTTATTATCATGCCAATATTAAAAATATTTTACGTTTTAAACAAATAGATCGACTTGGACATCGCATGAAAACACAACCTATCGAAAGACATAATAGACATCATATTCGGAAGGACTCTGATGAGGAATTCGGTTGCTGGCCCGTCGTGCTGTGTTGTGTGATACATACTAATAATCAATTCATGCGATGTCCAAGTCGATCTATTTGTTTAAAACGTAAAATATTTTTAATATTGGCATGATAATAACTACTGCAATAACTTACGACAGAAGGTCCTTTAAGTAGAGACTAAATAGATTAACCGACTTGGTATTACATGGATCTCACAACTTTTTACGGTAGAAAGACTGAGCTGCGAGACTTGGGTTTTTTTACAGGATGTTTTTGATGGCATCGGAAAAATGTATATTTAATACCGAATAAATAACTTAATAATATAATTATACTACCTTGCCTACTATACGTAACAAAATTACAATAGAGATGCGAAAGGTTTCTGCCGGAAACCTTTAAAAATATACTACGAAGTAATGTTTGCTTGTATAACATCACTTTACTTCCTTATTTTGACAAGAGGTAGTCAAACAGAAATGTTTATATAATTTTCCTCTATAATATTTGTAATGTCGATAAAACAGCGTGAACAATATGTATATATCTATTACAAATTTTAGAGGTTTAGGATTTTTATTTAATTAAAAAAAATCTAAAGATTTATTATTATTATTATTTATGCCAAGGCTGTCGTGGCACAATGGGATAGCGTCTGACTGAAAATGGTTATGGATTAGAAGCAATCATTTATATTAAATTTAGTTCCATTTCTCCGCTCTGTGTAATCAAAACGTGACGTTGAGTTCCGCCGTTTCCGTTTAAAAGTCTTGTATGTGAATTCAATCCTCACTAAACTAGCATGATTCAATTTATATTAAACAACAGGATTTTAATAAGTTATATACCATATTAAAATTCTTCCGTTACCGACTAACAGAAAGACAACGCACAACCGAAACTACGCATGTAGCTTTGGAATTTGGTCACAATATAAAATTAAAATTAAAAAAATAAATACCTCGACACAGAGCGAAAAAATGGAAATATAAATTAAAGTAAATATTTCATCTCCACGAGTGGGGATCGAACCAGTCGGTTTTACAGTCACACCTCGTGCCGCTGCGCCACGACTGGCTTTAATTAAATATAAAAGATATCCTAAAAATTCTACCAACATATACAAAAAATCTATATCGATTATTATCAACATCTGGTGGAATTTCCACGACAGCTCGTTATATGAGACATATCAGCATCAAATCCCCATTAGATAACACCACAAAATATTCAAAATCATTGAATGTAAAAAAATATAGAACGAAATAAACTTGTCCAAATATATCGACGAACCAACAACAAATTACGTCAGTAAAGTGTCCCGTATACTGTCAATAAAGGCTTAATTTCTTCTACATCCGCTATGATGGATGAGTATATGTTATGTCGGGGATAAAGCTTCTGGGATCAACGGTTGGCAAGGCTGTTTGGTTTTTACCACGAAAAATCATTTAGATTTATGGTGAAACGTATTTTACTACTTGTATATAAAGATTTTAAAGCTCAACTTTATATATTATGGCACAGTAGCTCGAACGTTTGTTTGTTAACTCGATAGGTTATGGATTTGATCGTCCTCCCCGTCGAGGGAAGTAATCATTTTATTACAAAAGTGCGGCGTTAGGTTTCGCACTCAATAGGCTCAATAATCTTGAATTCTAGCAGAAAGTGGAATATGGAAGGAAAACTAGCTATAAGAATAACATATTTTCTTGTTACATGTCGCCTACGCCTTTCTTAGTCATGAAGCTTTTACGGAAAAATCGTATTTACACTCGAGTAAAGCTAAAGTGGGTCGCTAGTTTTGTTAACATATTATGCCTATTTATTTCCGGTTCCGCCATCTAATAGGTATTTTTCCATGCGAACTGTTTTCTTCTTCTATCGCTTTAGGAATGATTTTTCATTGGGTAGTTTCTCTACCACCGTAGGGTGTGAAAGTATTGATTTTTTCGTGGGATGTTCCAGATCTTTAAATTTTATATTTCAATCGAAAATATTTCTATCTCGTTGATTGACGTTTTAAGACATTAAGACATTAAATTATTTTTTTATAGTTTATTTGGAACTATTTTTTTCTTTATCGGATGTGTTACATCTTCAATTTTAATATGTCAATGGAAAGTGCTTAACACGTTCAAAAACTTTTTATAGTTTAGCAGGGATATTTAGGGTGTGTATACAAATGTGCCAGTTTTTAAAATCAGATACTATGTACTTAATATTTTATTTATATGTATTTGCTGTTCTTATTAGGCTTAGAGGCCAGTCGTGGCGCACTGACACAAAGTGTGACTGTAAAACCGACTGGTTGTGGGTTCGATCCCCACTCGAGGAGATGAAACATTTACTTAAACTTATATTTCCATTTCTTCGCTCTGGTGTCGAGGCAAAGCGCGGCGTCTTAACACGCAATGCCCCCAGAATTCGGCAGAAAGTGGGGAACGGAGTGTCTTAACACTAGATTCTGCTGTGTGCGGGATACAGCGTGAAGCTGAAGCTGTTCTTATTATTGTATTATACGACAAAAAAATATTTATTTGTGTATTAGTATCGCATACAATAACTATAATAAATGCTTTGATTAATTGATAAAACACGGATACTATGAAATAACAGAAATATATTTATAATTTCTTTATATGTATAGATGAAACGAGATATAGTACATTTACAGTTGTATATTTTAACAAGAGTTGATTTACATTTATTAAAGTAAGTTAATCTTTTATTATTGTAAAGTATGATTGAAAATTTACGATTAAAATTTAAATAATATAAAATTTATATTATTTACGAGGCCAGTCGTGGAGCAGGGCCACAAAGTGTGACTGTAAAACCAACTGATTGTGGGTTCGATCCCCACTCGAGGTGATGGAATATTTACTTATTTACTTATATTTCCATCCATTTATATTTCCATTTCTTCGCTCTGGTGTCGAGGACAAGCGCGGCGTTGAGTTCTGCCACTCAACGCGCAATGCCTCCAGAATTCGGCACAAAGTGGGGAACGGAGTGTCTTAACACTAGGTTCCCTCTGCCTACCCTGCTGTGTGCGGGATACGGCGTGAAGCTGATTTATAGATTTATATTATTTTGTGAACCAAAAATCAACCCGCACACAACATAAATATACACAGCCTGACGCAAGTTACCAATTTTTTTACCGTTAAAACTTTTGCGAAACCATCCTTTTGCAAAAACGTAATTTTTTGTCATGTTTCAAAATACTTTGAATATTTCCTCTTGAAATTAAAATAGTATAGATTTTTATTACAAGAGAAAATATTCAAAATACTTATTTATACAAAATGCCTTTATAGCACCGTTAAGACAAGTTTATTTGTGTCTGATTATAGGTTCGAAATCCTCTATTGATTTCCCAATCTGGGTGCAATACTAATATCCAAATCAGTGAAAAATCGACAAAGAAGTGCTTTAACATTAGGATGTGTCTGTTTTTGAAGTTGATATTTCTAGTATATAACTTATTAGTGGGTGTGCGCAGCTTCGTTCGCTTATTTGCACCCTTAGGGGTGAATTCTAAAAAAAAACCACAAAACTCGTGTTCAATAAAATATTTTAACAGTTTGAATTTAAATTTTTATAATAATCGGTGGCAATTTAAAGACGTTTTCATAAAACTTTCAACTCCTTATTTGAACTCTTAGGAATTCTAAAAAATCATGAAACACGTGTTCAATGTGCGTGCGTCTTACCTCAGTCAGTCAGGTACATGTCCTTTTATATATATAGACTAAATCTAAGCTTTAATGGTTTCTAGCAGCATTTGAGTGTAAACGTGGCTCGATCCCTACTCGGGGAAAAAAATACATTTTTTTTTTGTAATTTCATTCTTTTTTTTTTGTTGTATTTCACACATAATGTTAAAACACTTCGTTCCCATTAAGACATTTCCGTTCTTCATTTTTTTCCGTATTTTGGGAATAAAAATATTTTTTATATTCATTTCTCTATTCTGACAAGACATTGCTCAATACGTAATGTCATAAATTTGGACCAAAAGACTTCGGTGCCGTGGAGAACGAAGTATCTTGGCACTAAGCTATCTCTACCTACACTTTTTGAACGAGACAAAGTGTAGAGTCGAAGGCAATGTATATATTTTTTTTTAGATTTGAATAGAGAAACATTATTAAGACAATTACTAAACAACTGCTCCACAAGCACTTTATTAAATTGTCATTTTCTTTAATAGTACCACCAGACATCGTTAGCGACGACACATCAGCGGACGTTTCAGTGCAAGAACTAGAAAACGCAACCCTAACATGTAAAGCTACTGGACACCCTCCTCCAAAAATCACATGGCGAAGAGAAGATCATGAACCCATTTTACTGAAGAAGCCTTCTTCGAGGGATTTTGATAAAGGTTTGATAGTAAAATTTAAATTTGTTAGAAATGATAGTACCTAAAGGTAAAATAAAAATTGAGGCCATCGTAGCGCAGTGGCACAAATGTGTGACTGTAAGCGCGATTGTTGTGGATTCGGTTCTCATTTGGGGAAATTAATTATTATTTATAATTATTTTATTTTTTTCGCTTTGGTAATAAAGCAAAGCGCAGTGTTGAAATATGCTCAACATGTAAATATATCTCGAAAAATCAAAAGAAAGTGGAAAATCGACTGTCTTAACTTAAAACTAGGTTCAAAGTGTCTAACCTCCTGTGTGCGGGATCCAGCGTGAAACTATAAAAAAAAATTAAAGTAAGTCCGTAGACGAAACATTTTTTAGTTAAAATTTTTAAGTAAAAATTTGGTAACTTTTGTAGAATGTACATGTGTAATGAGCTCTACAGCATTAAATTTCTACCAATTTGCGTATATTAAAACTTAAAATTACATTATATTATTCAGTATAATACTATCACAGTATATTTAATGCAAATTACGATATTATCATAACCATCCTAGAAGAATAAGCTTAAGAAATTTTAAGCTTTATTTAATAAAAATACCTACATTGGAGCTCGGCATAATTACTGAACACGACTGTTACGGGTTCAAATTCATATCAGAATAATAATTTTATAAATCATTATTAAAAATCTCTAGCAGTAATAAGTAAAAAAATAAAATTCTTAAAAACGATTTGTCTACCAGACCAAGGTAATAAAAATTGTTTAAATATAGTCATTCCATCGAGAAATGATCAAACCGACAGCCATAGTCTTTACCTACTTACCACTACTCTATGACGCTCTCTACCGTAATTTATTGAAATTTGACTAGCACTTGCAACAAAACTAGAGAAACTAAATACTAAAGTCAAAACAAAAATTCAAATGTTATTCTTGTATCTGTCATCTAATGTCATTTCGAGACGACGCTTTATAAAAAGCATAGGCCTTTGATCTTTAAGAAAAAATAAAAGAAGAAATAATATGGCATTTTCATTGAGAGCGTTTTAATGATGTTATTTGATCTATATTTTTTCTTTACAAAAAAACTGAGTTGTTTATAGAGTTCAGTTTAAATTTAAAATGAACAGTGTCGATTGAAATCAATATTCGTACTTTGTATTCTTTTTAAAGAAAATCCGTTGGAAAGCGGAGAACGGAGTGTTTTTACACAAATTTTTTTCTACCGATAAGAATGATATATGGAGCTAAGAGAAGGCAAGAAATAATTACATTTTTTTTTATTAAATTTTAAAATCTTTCCCTTTAAGACCTTTCCGAATGTGAACGAAAGTCGTTCGCCGAATTTGGAAAAAAATTCTTAAAATAAAAATCCCGAATACGGAGACGAAATTCGAAAGCGGAACTCAACGCCGCGCTTTGCCTCGTTACCAGTGCGAGAAATTGAAAATATTCATTTTCATTTGAGATTTCAGTTGTTTTCTCTTTGAATGGGAATCTAATCCACAATCTGTCGTCTATACAGTCGCAATCGTGTTACAGTGCCACGACTGGCCTCGAAAATATAGTAATTAAAAAGTGGTAAAAATATTTTCAGAAAAATTATGCCCAAAGTACACATGTAGTGTATGTAATTATAAAATTATGAAAATGAATTTAAATTTTATTATAAAATCATTTTAATGAAATTTTACGGATTCGTGTAAAATTATAAAAAATTACGAATAAAATGTAAATTATTGTAACAGAAATAACTTATATATAAATGAAAATTATATTTTTTTATAAGTTTCCTTTGTTCAAAAAAAATTTTGGTACATTAGCTACAACCATTGAAGATCGACAATTTTAATGTTAAGATTTTATTTGTATGTGATTTGAACTTTTAATGTATAACCTAATGAAGGCCGTCGTGGCGCAGTGGCAAGTGTGTGACTGTAAACGAGTCGGTTGTGTGTTCGAATTGGGGGACCAATAGAGAGAATGAATTATGTTTGTTAATATTTTCATTTCTTTGTTTTCGTAACAAAGCAAAGCGCGGCGTTGTGTTCCGTCACTCAACAGGCCTAAACATTTTGGAGGAAAGTAATATTTGTACCTACCCTGCTGTATGCGGGATACAGCGTGAAGCTAAAAGAAAGAAAAAAAAAAAAAAACATGTGAATACGCTTGAATATTGTGGACGCAAGCCTTGTTATTTTTATTCTTATAAAAATGTATGTAACGATGCATGTTAAGTGGTTCATTAAATTCATCTGAATTCCCGAAAAAATAACAGTTAAAAATGACGCGAAAAAATATATTTTAATATTGTTATTTCATTAAAGTAATATCCCTTAGCCAAGGAAAACCAATACAAATATTTTCTTTATAAATATTCGATGTTTCATCAACATTTCTCCCTACAAATTATCCTTAAAGCGTCTTGGGGAACATTAGAAAATCAATTTGAAAAGTTCTATGGAATGGATTTGTAAGACTTGTGGCTTTGTAGGTTAAATTGTACTGGTTACGGATTCGATTCCAGTTCGAGAGAATATAATATCAATGTCAAACTGATAAGGACAATCGGGGTTTGTCACTTAATATCTATGTCTATACTTTATTATTACACTTAATGGAGACCGTTGTGGTGCAATAGAAAAAATTGCAATGGTTATGGGTTTTGTGTTTGCAGAGCGAAAAAATGGAAATATAAATTTAAGTAAATGTTTCATTTCCTCGAGTGGGGATCAAACTCACAACCAGTTGGTTTTACAGTCATTCTTCGTGCTGCTGCGCTACGACTGGCCTCTAGAAGAAATATTTTTATAGATGAAATTTCGCTAAAATAACTGAAGTATGTATGTACTTATTCCGTTCGAGCCTTGCGCGTGGGTTGGCTACTTTATAAATAAGTTGTAAAATATTCAGTACTACAACCTGTCCTTATTTCCTCTGAAAGCTCAAAATCTCTCTTCCTTTCATATGTATGAAACTGTAATCTATTTTTTACAGCTTCACGCTGTATCCCGCATGTAGCAGGGTGGGTAGATGGAGTCTAGTGTTAAGACACTCCGCTCCCTACTTTCCACCATCTGTCTTCTGCACCTCGACTGGTCTCATGTAACATAATTTTTTTCAGTATCTTAAATATGTCGGAGCGATCATTGATTCTACTGATCGTCGTAAGTTAGCTTTTTTTATTTTATTCCGTTACGTAAGCTTAGGGAAACAGAAAAACGAACGGAAATTTAGTGTTAAGACACTCCGTTTCTCGTCACTTAAGCTATTTTCGAAACATTACATGGCGGAACTCAACACCCAATTGATAGTCGAACTCATATCCGTCGTGTCTCCAATCAGATAATTTACCACTGCGCCACGACGGCGTATAACAATATAAAGTTATACAATATACCATTTTCTAACAACTTCCTTTTGTTTAAGAGCTATGATGGGATTCTATGAATTCTAATTACCTTACTTAGTTCCATAAGTAATAAGTACTCACGAGGTTTATACTCTAAGTAGTTTCTAAATCCTATTACCTTTCATCATTATTATAACTTTATTTCAAGACAAAGCCAACTAAACTTAACTGTAAATGTAATATGTTCATATAGTATAAATGATGAATGATTGCATGAGGTGGTGGTGCCGCAGGTTCTGAGTTTGGTTTCCTCTTCCACTAGTAGCAAGCATGGCTTCAATTTTTTTTACTCTTGACTCAATGTCTTAAAAATAGAGTTATGAAGACTTTACTCTAGGTTCCCTGACTTACAGGACAACTTTATACTACAGTTGTTAAAATTTTGAAATATTAAAATAATTTTCTCATAGTTAAAAACTTAAAAAGTCAGCCTTACTACCATATCGTTTTAAAAATGTTTTTAATATATTGCAAAAATGACTTTATAATTTCCCTGCTGTTGGAAGACAAAGCGCGGCTTAGTACGCAAGCGCAGTTCAGTTCCGGTACCTACACAAAATATGTAGTCTTAAATTCCTTGATACTGGTCTTTTTTCTTATCTAATACACGTTTAATTTTGCGGGTTATAGCGCAAAGTTAAACATGAAAAAAAAGCAATACCCACATTTATGTGAGGAAAATTGGAATATTCAATAAAAAAGTCACTTATTTTTCTCTTACAAATAATCGTAAAGGTGGCGCATCGTTGAGGCCAGTCGTGGCGCAGCGGCACGAGGTGTGACTGTAAAACCGACTTGTTATGAGTTCGATCCCCACTCGAGGAGATGAAATATTTACTTAAATTTATATTTCCATTTCTTCGCTCTGGTGTCGAGGTTAAGCGCGGCGTTGAGTTTTGCTACTCAACACGCAATGCCTCCAGAATTCGGCAGAAAGTGGGGAGCGGAGTGTCTTAACACTGGGTTCCCTCTGCCTACCCTGATGTGTGCGGGATACAGCATGAAGCTGTAAAGGTGGCGGTTGTGGGTATTCCCTTCTGATAATTAAATTATTCTCATTTCCTTCATGTGGTTGTGTTATCCTAAGATGTCAAAGCGTGGCGCTAAGTTCCACAATTCAACGCGCAATATTAAAAAAATGGATGAAAAGTGCGAACGAAAAGTCTTATCAATAGGTTCCCTCTGCCTACTTCCTTATATACGGAATACAGCGTGAACCTAAAACAAAGCCATATAAAAAAAAATCAGCTTCACGCTGTATTCCGCACACAGCAGGGTAGTCAGAGGAAACCTAGCGATAACATACTCTGTTCCCCACTTTCTGTCGAATTCTGGAGGCTTTGCTTGTTG
This sequence comes from Heliconius erato x Heliconius himera, assembly GCA_013421005.1. Classification (NCBI taxonomy): domain Eukaryota; kingdom Metazoa; phylum Arthropoda; class Insecta; order Lepidoptera; family Nymphalidae; genus Heliconius; species Heliconius erato x Heliconius himera. Next base: position 9,478 of record JAATLQ010035187.1, read on the forward strand.
AGTAGCAGAACTCAACGCCGCGCTTAATCTCGACACCAGAGCGAAGAAATGGAAATATAAATTTAAGTAAATATTTCATCTCTTCGAGTGGAGATCGAACCCACAACCAGTCGGTTTTACAGTCTCCCATATAAAAAAAAACAGCTTAAATAAAACCGGAAATACCTAGCTATTACAGTAAAAGCTTAACAGTTACTCTCTGAAAGTATGCGTCATAAGTAAATGTTAGAACGGAATGGTTGTATAGCGTGATTCATTCGATAACTTATGAAATTTCCTTTCGTGTTAAACTAAGCGTTGTTTTCCATCATACTGGAGTTCTCTTTAATGATAACAATTAAAGTGTTCATCTAAAATAATGAACTGTATTTGTCTGGTATTTCTGTTGAAATGTATATTTAGCTTTTTTATGTAATTTTTGGCATCCATTTTTATTATTGGGTCGACTTGAAATTATTTTAGTTTACTAAGTTAGTAAGAAACGTAATTTATGCTATTTTTAATATTTGTATTATTACAAAACTTGGCTTAGGTGACATTATAATAATATGGAGTCATGGAGCTGGCCTAATGATGGAGCCAGGGCCTGAATAGTGAAACTCTTCAGAAATTACTAGTACTTATATGGCTCATAGTTCAGGCTCATATAAATATAATTTTATTTTCCAAACTCTATACATATTTAGTGTTGTAATACGAAACTAAATTGATAAAATCGACTGAATTGACAGACCCCGTCGTGGCGCAGGGGCACAAGCGTTTGACTGTTGTGAGTTCAATTTCCACTCAGAGGAACGTATTAATGTTTATTAATATATTCACTTCTTCGCTCTGGTACCAAGGTAAAATCGCGGCTTTGTGTTCCGCCTGTCGACATACAAGGTTTCGAAAATTTGGCTGAAAGCAGGAAATGGAGTGGGAGGAGAAATGAACACTAGATTCGTTCTATCTACCCTGTTATATGCGGGATACAGCGTGAAGTTAGAAAATAAATAAATTGACAACAAGTATATTTATTGTACACTAGCGGCTCGCCCACGGCTTCGCCCGCTTAAAATACATGATTATTCATTTAATAAGAATTAAAAATTATTAAAGAATTGATTGACAACTATAATGACTTCTAATATGATTTTTTACGACATTATCGTCAAAGAATTTTTGATTGTTTTAAATAAAAAAATACGACCAATGTTGATATTTGATATTTATAAAATATACATAAAGCTAATTATTTATTACACGTATATATTTTTGTAACTTTATATAATATCCTCTGTTAAATGTGCTGATGTCAGTGAATAATTTAATTTACTCATTCAGAAACAGCCTTAAAGCCTAAATTATTGATTTGAAGAATTCATAATATTCTTTGTAAAATAACTGTAATAATTGCATATTAACTCCTGTACAGTTTTTAAATTAGTTACATATATTATACATATGAACGAACCAACCAAAAAATCGTTGTATTTACTTGATATTTCTTTCAAAATCTTTCTTTATCTCTGTGTTGAATTAATTACGTTTAATTAATTTTAAGTAAATCGGTTCAGTACTTTCAGAGAAAAATGTGGACAAAAATATGTCGACAGACAGACAGACAGACAGACAAGAAATTCAAAAAAAATCTTTTTGCTTTCTATTATTCTTTTTAAGTGTCCCTCTATCCATTTCAATCAAAATTACTAAATGTACAGATAAAATATTTTTACTGTCTTATTATATAAATAGAGATAATGAGCTATGCCGCCGTGGAATTAGTTATAATAGATTTTCCAAGCTTAACGAAAAAAAATCTTTTAATATATTTTTAGATTATGTAAAGCAAGTTAAGCGATTACCAGTACTATTTTAAACATATATAACTATTATTTTGTTGACATTAATTACTAAGCTCAAACATAGTCAACAAAATTTATCGCTATCAAAAGACCATTTTTTTTGTATTATGTGTGTTAAGAAAGGGTTTCATGAACCCGAATTAAACTAAGAAAAATTTGAAATTGAAACTTCTATATGCGTGATACAGCGTGAAGAAAAAAAATTATTCACATTCCATCTAGTTTTACAAGATTTTTCAATATCTTTTTGAAATCTCTTCATAATATTTATTTTAGAAAAGTATATTGAATAAATAACAACAAATATATTTTTCATTCGCTACCTATGTATCTCAGATTGGAATGTATCCTGGTATACAAACTTTGAAGCTTATATTATATTTTAGATTTTGTTTGACACGTTCTTGGTATTCTATATTCTAGAATTGTAGTAATATACACGCACTGTAAATATGTAAATCCAACGCTTCATTCCGAATACCGCTTACAGAATATACGTTGAAAGACTATGAATACATTCCTTTCTACGTTCGTCAGAATGCATGACGTTGTTGAGTGACGAAACTCAACAGGATCGAACTCACAACCGTCGCGTTTACAGTCAGGCGCAGTCCCACTCAGCCACGACGGCGGCAGCTAGGTCGTTGTTTTTTTATAGCTTCACTATGTTATCCCGTAAAGAATAGGATGGACAGAGAGAAGCTGGGAACCTAGAGTAAAGACAGTCCTTCCTTCTTTTTCCGAGGTATTGCGTATTGAGTGGCCTCGCTTTGTCTTATTACCAAAACGAGTAAAATAAAATTAATTAATTATTTTTTTTACCCTGACTGGGTCTCGAACCTACAACCGTCACGATTCCACTCAAACTACACCACGTTCTACACATAAGTTAAATTATTTTAAGCTACGAGTACCCCAAATGTGTTACCAGCTTATACGGACGCGAGGTAGTCGCAGGTGCGTTGGCAAATTGCAAGGAAGATTGAGGCGTGGCGTGTTTCTTGCTCCTATCTCTGTTTCTGTTCTTGCTTATCCCTTGCTTATTCTTGGGTCGTGTTTGTTTTGTGTTAAACTTTTGATATATTGGTGTTGCTTTACTTTTGTCTGTTGTGTTATTATATGTTTATTTGGATATTTAGGTTTTTTTGGTTCTCTTTTATATTTTTCTACTATTTAGGATTTTGTACCTTTTAAGGAAAAAAGGAACCCTTATAAGATCACCGTGTCGTTCGTTTGTCTGCCATGAGCCTGTATGTCAGAAATGTTTGGCGATATCGAATTGAAATTCAAACCATATACTAAGATCTACGGTCCTTTGATTTTCTTAGAAATAGTATTCTGAAATATAATTAAAAAAAGTAATGACCATTTATATATTATATAATATATAAACGGTCATTACTTTTTTTAATATAAAGTATAAAGGAAGTCAAAATTAACAGGGTACTTCCAGTTGACCCACAATTATGAAATTTGGAAGCTTGCGTCTACACTAAGTACTCGTTAGGGAAAAAATCTGAACAAAAACAAAAATACGAGAAAAACTATACGTTTGTAGGTAAATTCTAAAAAAAATTGCCTTTAAAGGGGTGCCCCTATTTGGTTGGCATTAAAGCCGCTAGTTCAAGTGAGATAACAAATGAAAGGGCTCTGGTTGTGGGTTCGATCTCCACTCTTCTTCACTCTCCGTTCCCCGTTCTTAACACTAGGTTCCCTCCGCCTACCCTGCTGTGTGCGAGATACAGCGTGAAGCTAATTACAATATTCTTAAAATATTTTAATAAAGCCAACGACTACCTTTAAGCAAACTTAAAGTTAATAATTTAAGAATAATATCAATTAAAGTTTATCCAGCGAAACCTAGCCATCTATAGAACAATTGTAAATTAGAAATTTATTTAAATTAGCATATCCAATGGACCAATATTCGGTCCAATGTTAGACTAGAACAAGAACTAAGATAAACATTTGCCTTTCAATTCATAAGAAACTGTAGGAGCAAACTTGGTAACTGTGTCGAGTCTATTTACGAAGGCCTTGAATTCGCTAATGCGTTCTTGGCATTATGGCACAGGTGTAGATATTTGTAATTTAGTAAGAGGATGGGGCTACAGTGTGTATTTTGAATATAGATGATGATTAATGTTTTGTTTTTTTTTTGTTTTGCTTCACGCTGTATCCCGCTTATATCAGGGTTAGCACACGGAATCGAGTGTTAAGAGACGCAAGTTGACTGGCGAAAGTCACGCGTTTTGTCTTGTTCCTAGAATATGGAAATGAAAAGAATTAAATTCCAGATTCTCTCTGTATTCCACAAAAAAGATGTATTCATCTTAAGACTAAGGAGCTCAAAGTCACATATCATAAAAATTCTTTGAAACCATACTTATAATTTTTTTGTCAGTCTTTGTTTAGAAAAATATTCTAACAAAATAGCACTCACATTTTCATCACTTCGTTCCTTTATCACTTTATTTTAATCACCGTAATAAAAATGTACATAGCCTTAAGCCTAGGATCAAATGGCGGCTACTGAATAGACCGATGCAGACCAACTTCCTGGCAGAGATGAAGAGTCACAATCTCTCGACAAATTCTCAGATTGCTGAAATCGTTTGACGACTGGGCGGGAAAGTAATGATTGACCACCAAACTTCTGACTTTTAATAATCAAAATATAATCAGCTTCACGCTTTGTCCCGCACACAGCAGGGTAGGCAGAGGGAACCTAGTATTAAGACACTCCGCCCCCCACACTTTCTGCCTAATTCTGGAGACCTTGCGTGTTGAGTGGCAAAACTCAACGCCGCGCTTAGCCTCGACACCAGAGCGAAGAAATGGAAATATAATAAATTTATTATATTTAGTAAATATTTCATCTCCTCGAGTGGAGATCGAACCCACAGCCCTTCGATTTTACAGTCACACTTTGTGCCGCTTCGCCACGACTGGCCTCAACCTCTGACTTATTGCCTCCATAATACCTGACCCTGACTAAACTCTTAAACTCCTTTAGCGCATGAAGAACAGAAAAGCGATAGGAAATTGTTGGGTTATTTTGGTGGTATTGGTAAGTTGTCACACCAGTGGGAACTTAACTCCATTACTCCCTATTTGTAAGGGAAGGGGTAGTGTTCAAGATTGTGGTGGTTATAGAGGACTATAATTCATTGGAGTTTCGAGCGCATCTTCAATCTGTGGCTCTGCCGAGAGTGTACTATCTCTATGTCAATGCCATTTTCGCTCTCAGAATTTTGATGGAGTCGTACACGGAAAAAAAAGAGGGCCTTGCATGTGACCTTTTTAGATATGCAGACGGCCTTTGCTTATTACATTAGGCATAATAAAAATACACATAAATGAAATAATATACAAAAAAACTTTTGAATTTAAAGTTCACAATTTCGCTTACAATGAACTATTCAAACATTTTATTAGGGCACACATACATAAAACTTCCTATTTTAAACAAAACACAAATAATTTTTAAAACAATATCATTCACTTAGCTATCAGAAAATATTATATTACTCTGTCATTAAAATTGAAATATAGTCTAATATTATTATACGGATATGGAAAACATTTCGCTATTCTCTTGTTGTCACGTATTTATTGAGGGCATTGTTCAATTGATTCGTATATCTATTTTGTAACGTAATTTTATGTTATGAAAAGAAATAAATATAGATGCCGTTGTGGCTTAGTGACTGAGTGTCCAACTGTAAGCGCGGTGGTTGTGAAATCGATTTACACTCGCGTGGAATTGTTTTTAAATAATTTTCGTCAGACGCGGCGTTTAGTTTCGCAATTCAACAGGCACTGTCAGAAGAGTATAGATAGAAGTAAGAGGAAAACGAAGTGTCTTAACTAGATTTCATCGGTCTACCCTAAAATATGGAAAAATACGGTATGCTGTTTTTTTTTATTAAATGAAATGAATCATTTAATATCTATATATATAAAAGGACTTGTGCTGACTGACTGAGGTAAGACGCACGCAGAGCCGTAACCGCTGATGGTAGAAACGTGAAATTTGGGCAGATGTTTATTTTCATATTCTGGACATCCACTAAGATGGGAATTTGAAAAAATTTAACCCTAAAGGGATGAAATAGGGGTTGAAAGTTTGTATGGAAAAAAAAATATCTGTACCGATTTTTATAAAATTTGAAATTCAGACTCTTAAAACATATTACTCTTAAAAATATTTCATTGAACACGTGTTTCATGGTTTTTAAGAATTCACCCCCTAAGGGTTCAAATAAGGGGTTGAAAGTTTATATGGAAAAATCTTTAATTGCCACCGATTTTTACAAAAAAATAAATTCAGCCTGTTAAAAATATTTTATTGAACACGTGTTTCGTGTTTTTTTTAGAATTCACTCCTAATAAGCGGGCGAAGCCGCGCGCGTCCTCTAGTACATGTATATGGCACTTTGCAGTTGCCCTGTACTGTTAAACAGTTTCATTTCTTGTGAAATAGTACGATTAAAGAGTTTTTATGACTTTGTCCCTTATTTACAATCGCTTAAAATTTAAAAAAACAATGATAACCTAAATTAAAAACAATATATATTTTTTTATCAGCTTCATGCCACTTCATCCCACATTGTAGCAGGGTAGCCGGAGTAAGCCTAGTGTAAAGAGACTCCGCTCTCCAATTTCCGTAGAATTCTGGAGGCATTGTGTGTGTTGAGTAGCGGAACACAACGGCGCGCTTTGCCTCGACACCAGAGAGAAGAAATGAAAATATTAAGTATAATATACAATTAATTGTGTAAAACAATTTTATTTTATTAAAAATACAAAATAAAATTTTATATTAGAAACTCAAATCCACCTTTCATTGCATTTTCAACTTAAACCATTAAGAATTTTCCAGTAAATTATCCGTGTTAAGCTTGCATCCTACGATATATCCCGTTGGATTACTGAAGAAAAGAAATAGAGTGCACCTAAGCTTTGTCATGTACGCTTGTGTAAGAGATTTATCAAATTAGAACTTAGGCCGTGGTGGCGTGGAACAAGAGTACGACTGTGAACGCGACAGTTATAGGTTCAATTTCCGCTCGGGGTAATGAGTTCCGCCACTCAACATGCAATGAATCCAGAATTCGGTGAAAATTGGGATACGGAAGTATCTTAATGGGTAACAGACTGTCTTTAAACTAGGTTCTCTCTGCCTTTCAATTGCCTGAAAACCATTACTCAGGCTTTCAAGCAAATGTGCTAAAATTGCATTCCTAATTTCATCGAATATTTTTTAATATTCATATTCGGTGTTTAACGGTAATTATATGCTTGACTGTGAAATTGTACAATACTGATGTTTTTTTTTATGAACGACTGGTTGTGGGTTCGATCCCCATTCGAGGACATGAAATATTTACATAAAATTATATTTGTTTTGTAATTACATAAAATTATATTTGTCTTGTAAGAATTCGGCAGAAAGTGGGGAACGGAGTGTCTTAGCACTAGGTTCCCTCTGCCTACCCTGCTGTGTGCGGGATACAGCGTGAAGCTGATTTATTTATTTATTCTATTTTTTGAAAAAGAACATTTCGTTTCTTTTTTTCTGTTTTTCCACTTATGATCTGTATGTGATATTATAAAAATTGAATTCTAAATTTACTATTACCATCTCGTACATCCATATTGTTAAGTTATTTAATGAACATACAAGAGCTATAGTAATTTGCCTGAAGCTTAAAAATAAAGAAAATCTCGCCTTAATCATTCGCTTCGACTGCCACTGAAATTGAACTTTCATGTCTAGGAAATTGATGAGACTCGATGTAAAAATGTAGCTTTGATAGATACGACTCGCGAATTGCAATCAATTGGTTTGTGTTTTTAGAATTTTCTAGCTTCACGCTGTATCCCGCTCGTAGCAGGGTAGGCAGAGGGAATATGGGAACCTAGTGTTAAGACATCCCTTTACCATTAAGACACTTACGTTTTCCACTTCTTGCCGAGTTGTTGAGGCATTGCCACGGAGTGTCTTGACACTAGGTTTCAAAGTTCCCTCCGTTTACCCTTTTACGTGCGGGATACATGATGAACCAAAAAAAAAACAATCTACAACCATTCTGTCATTAATGAACCTATTTGAAGTGAGTTACGAAGGCTCTTTATTCAAATTATGTTCAACATTTCTCTCTATTAAAAATAAATCTAAATAAATCAGCTTCACGCTCCACACACAACAGGGTAGGCAGAAGGAACTTAGTGTTAGGACACTCCGTTCCCCACTTTCTGCTGGACTCTGGAGGCATTGCGTGTTGAGTAGCAGAACTCAAAGTATAATATATGAAATATTTACTTAAATTTATATTTCCATTCTCTTCTCGAGTCATACTCCTTCTCGAGTGGGGATCGAACCCACAACCAGTCGGTTCTACAGTCACACTTTGTGCCACTCCGCCACGACTGGCCTCAATTTCTCTCTATTATATTATTTTAAACTTATATGTATGTATATATATTTCAAACGTATGTAAAATTATGTTGTGTAAAGGTCTAGTTGTCACATTTCCGTCACGTTAATAAATTCCCAAATTCTATATTTCACCATAATTAAAGTGATGTGAATATGTTCAGTTGAAACAGGTGTTGGTAATTTGTGGACCTAAAAATTCTATTTTCCTTGACATTAGTAAGATATACGGTTATATAAATATATAATAATCATAATATTACTATGAATATTCATAGTCGTGGAGAAGCACAAAACTTGTGACGTTAAATGAAACGGTCGTAGGTTTGAGTCCCACTCATGGGAATGAAATATTTAATATTAATTGTCACTAATAATTAAATATATTCTATTATTATAAAATTGATTAAAAAAAAGTCCCGCTAATACTTAAAAATCATCGTGTGTTAACTTGTTAAAAGGCGGACACCAACGCTATTATATTATAAGCAGACACAAAAACGAAAATGTTTGACATACATTTTCCTACAAACCCAAATGAGGCCAGTCGTGGCGCAGGAGCACAAAGTATGCCTGTAAAATCGCTTGTGACTGGTTGTGGGTTCTATCCCCACTCAAGGAACTTAAATATTTATTTACATTTATATTTTCATTTCTTCGCTCTGGTGTGGAGACAGCGCAGCGTTGTGTTCCGCCACTCAACACGCAATGCTTCAGAACTTGGCGGAAAGTGAGAACAGAGTGTCTTAATACTAAGTTCCCTCTGCCTACCCTGATGGGTGCGGGATACAGCGTGAGGCTGATATAATTTGATTTAATTTTAATTCCTAAAAGCGTATTATTGTACATTTAAAAATCAAACAATTATATATATAAAAATATTTTAATTAAAAAACTATGTGGGTAGTTTCTTCATATGTTTAATAATATATTATGAAAATAATTTATTCTTAATTTCTGGTGAATCGTTCATTGAAACAATTTTTCAGTTTCTCAACGTTTGTTCTTTCATTAAGAGAAAATATGTGTAAATCGATCAGTTATTTTACTATAATACACCATATTATATATATACATAGATATAATAAACAGCTATAATGCTATATACTTATATCTATTTAAAATAAAACAGTTCCATGCTTTTCAGCGCATAACAGGAAAGTCTATAGGCATCTACTGTTAAGACACTCCGTTTCCACTTTCAACTCAATTTTTGAAATATTTTATATAGAAGGGAGAAATTCAATGCCGCTTTTGGCAAATTAGAGCGGGGAGCTGAAAATAGCTCCCAGCTGAAATCTAACCCACATCCACCGTGCTTACAATGATACACAGTCCCACTGCGCCACGATGGATTAAAAATATTTTACTATTTAAAGTTCAAACAATTTAATATACAAAACTGTTTCAGTTGAAAGCTACGTGGGAAGCTCGATGCCCCTTTGGCGAGTGGATAGGCGTCAAATGGGCGCGTTCCTCTGCATCGCCTCGAACGACGTGCCCCCAGCAGTCAGCAAACGGATCACGTTGAATGTCAACTGTAAGTAATCATATTTTTTTTTGTCAGTTTTGTCAGTTATTTTGTTTATTTATTAAGAAAGTATTCGGTAATAGCCAGTAAAAGTAAAGTCCTTAGTACGTTGGGAATAGCGTTTTATATGCTTTTAGGTGTCGAGTCAACTTTTAAGACGTAGAATTGAAAGTCTATTTTCTTTCCTGTTCTGGGTTTATTAGTTCCTATCAAAATTTCTACAAAGCGTTTCTTTGTGCTCTCCTATAGAGAACTATGTATTACTCCATTCCTCTGTTTTCGATACTTTTTAGGATTTTTTTCTTTTTATTACGTATTGCTTTTGTGGAACACAACGACAAATTTTGAAGTGTACGATGAATTTTGGAGTTGAATCTGAAAAACTTAAAGAAATAAAACTAAAATAAACAAAATAGTCATTATACTTCAATAGTTATTTTTTAAAATACTTTTAAAACTCAACAACTATAAAACTTTAAGTATTCCTCATTGAAATAGAGTTAAAGAAAAGTTTTTCTATAATAATAGTTAAGTTGGAGGTGACTCTAGGTAAGTATTTTAAAGAAAAAGAGTATTTTATTTAAATTTATCAATTTTTGCAAGTATTTAACTGATTGAGTTGTGGAACTCAACACTGCGTTACCGCGCTTATAGTTTAAAACTGTCGGCTACTAGACGAAATAATAGTAATAGAAATATTTTGATAAAAAAAGGAGATTTTCTGATTTGTTATATGTTATCAATATTCGTGATATTTAAAACCAATAAATCAATAATCTAATCTAGTATTTGTATTTTTAACCTCTCACTACTTTGCTATGGCCTGTCCTGCTA
>JAATLQ010035188.1:0-27273 GCA_013421005.1 Heliconius erato x Heliconius himera
TACACTAGTTTATATTTGATTATGTTTATATACAATAGATTAATATGAGTAAGTTTTCGACGTTTTGTAAAGTATAGCGGACCTATAAGTCTATTACATCGAGATTCAGCATTATATTTGAGACCAAAGACATTTATGCTTAAGTTATTGAATTCTTCAAACTTGTGAATATCTTTGAGTTTTACAGGAAAAGATATTTTTTCAAATTTAAGTTTATTTTGATTATGAATATATGAACTATGTACTATAGTACCGCCCATTTGAAACACTGCACATCATTATTTTTGACGTTTATAATTGCTTTTTGATGAGCCAGAACGCACCCAAAAAATAATGGCGGGTACTAACCGCGAAAAAGCCGCGGATCTGGGGTAATCAACTTAATCCGCGGTCAATTAATTAATCAAAACCGCGACCCGCGAGAGAATCCGCGGAAAATTTTGATTGATAAGGCGATCAATTTAATGAGCCAGAACGCACCAATCCCTACTACTAGCATATGCAAATTAAAGAATACCTACGTGCCGTAGAAACACTCTTTGAACTCCAATTAATTGTAAAATATTTTTTTGGATTTTTTTTAATATAATATTTTAAAACATATTTTTGTTACATGTTTAATATCACCTAACGTAAAATACTAAATCCTAGTTGTAAGCTGTAATTGTACTCATAAGTATGAAAAACGCATCCCGAGCCAACGGCCGACGCTTCCGTACTGCCAGATCTTTTAATTTAACATTTTATTATTGACACGAACAGAAATTTCGTAATTTCAATGTATACAGTGAATACTAAGTTTAGATAAGCAAAAAATAAATTAATGTAATGTTTAAATGGCAAAAGTAACCCATCGTCGGGACGACCATTGTTGTGGATTTTATTACATTGATAAATAATAGATTTAGAGGCCAGTCGTGGCGCAGTGGCACAAAATGTGACTGTGAAACTGATTGGTTGTGGGTTCGATCCCTACTCGAGTAGTGTATGTATGCTGTATGCGGGATACAGCGTGAAGCTGATTTTTATAATATATATTCTATGCACAGACAGCGATCGGTTACCATTTTTATATGTTTTTTTTTAGCTTTAAGCTGTATTATATTTGTATTAAATTTATTTATTATATTGTCTGTTGAGTAGGGTAACTAAAAAACACTCTTTGTTATGGGATGAATGAATGAATTTTCAGCTTCACATGAGTTTGGTATAGCCGTCAAATGGGATTGAACTCACAATCACTGCATTTACATTCAGGCGCTACGCTACGCCACGACGGCTTCAATTATATTATTATTTCACCATTCATATTTAAAACAATAGTTAATTAAATTCCATCAATAATTTACGTTAAAGTTATAAAGAATTAACCTCAAAAAATAAAGCATAAAAAATACTAAATACGTGAACGCTACGTTGATCACAGCTACACACAACATCTCACGCCATCAATATGTGTACCGCATCCAGAGCCAACGGCCGCCGCTTCCGCACCTCACTTTAATTTCCTCTCGTGTTGAGATGTGAATTTGATAGTTTAGAACTAAAATCTACATATTCTTTATTATTATGTATTCAGCTTCACGCTGTATCCCGATCATAGCAGAGTAGGAAGAGGGAACTTGGGAACCTGGTGGTAACACTCCGTTTCTATTAAGACATATAAATGGTAAGATAACAGAACAAGTGAATGAAGTGGTGGTATATTTCCGAAGTATGTTTAATAGAGACGCCAGATAGGAGATGGATGTATAAAGGCGTATTGCTACCGGTAACAGAGTTCACGGTGCTTCAACTGAATTGATAAGACAGCGAAACGTCAGCACAGCTGCGCATTTGCCCGTACACAATGCAGTTTTGGTAACGACTCTGTTATACGGCAGCGAAACGTGAGTATTGCAGAAGAAGAACGAAATATAGATGAATGGAGTGGAGATACGATGCCTTCGTAAGATATTCAGAGTCAGCTTAGCTGATCGAATCCGCAATGAAGAGATACGCAGAATGGCTGGTACTAGCGAGGATGACACTGTGAGAAGAAGAACGTGCTTAGCTGGTTTGGGCACGTCGAACGAATGAGTGATGAAAGAATGGCAAAAAAGATTTATGAAAGAAAAGTGAGCAGTAACAGAGGTGAGAGGTTACCTCGGTTGACCTTTGAAAACACAGTATCGAAGATACTGGAGGAAGGTCATGTAAAAAGCATGAGGACCCACTGAAGGGCATATATGAAGAGGTTGATGATAGTGAGTGAACCAGTCGGAAGAGGTATACAAAGACCGTAGCGTTTGGCGCTCCGTTATCACTGACTACCCCGTATCCCCAGGGATACAGCGTGAAGTTAGTTTCGTTTAGCTTAGTTTTAGATGTCAATGCTATTAGAACTCGAAATTAATTCAAATTAGTAAACAAATAATTGTGTAGTTAAAGCAGGCGAAGCCGGGAGTAGCTTGCTAGTCTATAATAAAGTTATTTTTACTACCAATGTAAGCAAATATTATTACTATTGAATAAATCTGCAATATCGTGTACGTTGTAAAATATTAAGATATTCTATAATTCTTTTTTATTATTTTTATCTATAGATTATATAAAATCATACTTAACTTTCGTGATTTTCCATCAATCAGTATAGTAAAATACATCGGCTACATCACCTCTTTGACAACCTCGGTGTTGAGTTCCGCCACTCAACACGCAATCTCGAATTGGAATGAAGTGTTATCTTAGATCTTAGAGAAAATTTGGAGTGCCTTAGAACAGGGTTTTCTCTATTTATTTTTATCGTAAGGAAATCCTTTTATAGATAGATATACTGCCCGAATGGTGACTAGAGGTTATCGTGAACTAGAATATTATATAGATTGTTTATTTTATACACTAAAACTTCACGTTGCTCATCGAACATCAACGCTGGATTCTTCTGTGCACATAAGTGGCGAGACACTCCCCCTACCCTGGATAAAGTGTAGAACGGAAGGAAAACTGAAGCCGTCGTGGCGTAGTGGCACAGCATACGGACAAACATCTCAAGGTTCATTTCAATTGTGGGCTCGATTCCCATTCGACTAAATGAATTATTTAATTTAATTTTCAACACTCAATCACTTAACACACGGTTTCTCTGAAAGTGAAGACGGATCAACACTAGGTTAACACTAGGTTCCCTCTACCAACCTTTCCATATGCGGCATACAGAGAAGATAATAAAAGTTATTACTTTTATTTTATTACTTACACTTAACAAATTTAATTCAGATGTAAAATGTTAAATATTAGACCGCAAATTATAAAGGAAAACATTTAAAAAAAATCACATATTACAATTAATTACAGAATCGACGATATGAATCAACAACCACAAGCATGCGTCTTAATAAGACAATGCCCTAATTGTGTACTGAGTAATGCATTCGAGAAAACGGGAAAACCCATACGAGTGTATTATTGTAGGTTACATATTTTTTTGGCTTCACGCTGTATCCCGCATATAGCAGAATCTAGTGTTTAAACACTCCTTTCACCGCGCATTGCATAATATTTTAAGAGTTTACTTTTTGTCTTGTTACGAAAGCGACAAAATAAAAATAATTAATACCTCCGAGTGAGAATCGAACTCTCAATCATCGAGCTTACAGACAAACATTGCGACAACTAATTGTAGATATAATAATTATATTATCGAATCGAATTGAATAAGATCCAAGTATATAAAATTGCGTTCGCGAACTATCAATAAATAAATATTTCAATATAGCTTTCGGCTTCACGCTGTATACCGCATTTAGCAGGGTAGGCAGAGAGAGCCCAGTGTTAATACACTCTGATAGCAGAGCGAAGAAATAAACACTTAAATAAATTCGACTTCCCTCGAGTAGGAATCGAAGCCACAACCGTCACGCTTACAGGCACACGCCTGTACCACTGCGCCACGATGGCCACTACCTCTCAGTTAACTTAAAGAAACCATCTTATAAATAGAAAATCAAGTTTAACTTCCATATTAATTAATTACCGTATGCCATTCACGACGTAGATCCAAACGCTTTTACAATCAAAACAATATATTCTCTGTGGTTCTCCGAACCAATTGAATGGGCAGTGTTCATTCAGTCAAATGCCGATCCGCTCTAACGGTATATCTTGTCTATAACTCCTAACCAAGTTAAAATGATCCATAAAACTGTGATGCACACTTCTGATTTCGTTGGATTTGTTAATGGGGAGAGGGGGGAGGAAGGTCAAGTGTAGTTGGGAGGTATAAGAGGATATTTTGATTCAAACACCGTCCGCGGCTTCCGCGAAGGGTACGTAATACAAAATAAGCTTGAAACGTACGTATAATGATGATCATTTGAAAATTTGTTTCGTTATGTTGATTTTCTGCTGATTTTTTGTGTCATTTTTTAGGTTTTTTTTTCTGATTCACGCTTTATCAATAATGTAGCAGGGTAGGCAGAGGGAGCTCAGTATTAAGATACGCCGCTTCTCATTTTTTGCTGAATTCTGGAGGCGTTGTGTGTTGAATGGCGGAACTCAACGCCGCGCCTCACCTCGATACCAAAGCGAAGAAATTAAAATATTAAATATTTCCTCTATTCTATTTTGCTCGAGTGGGAATCGACCCACAACCTGTCGCGTTTTCAGTTTATTTAAGAATAGTTTCATTTGTGTATTTAACACACTTTCGGTAGGTTAACTTATAACTGTTACTATGTTATAAAAGGTTTAGTTTTATATGATACGTAGCTTAGACGAAAGTACAATAATATGGCTTCATCAAGCTGATCTGATGATGGGGAATGAATAGTGAACATCTTAAGAGGTTACTAGTAAACCATGCGCTCTCGGATAGTGTCGGATTCTAAGCGATGGCTGTGGGTTTTCATACACAAAATGCACCATAGACATTTGCTGACTGAATACGCAATATCTCATCGATTGGACGTAAATTAAGGGATTAATAAGATCGTGGTTTGAGTGAGAAAAATTTGTAAATCTGAAAAAAAAATAAAGCTAATGTTCGAAAATTTAATTTAATAAAAAATAATTTAATTTTAATTTAATAATTCGAAATCGTAACTGTCACGGTTATTGGAAATAAAATAATCTATAAATACATGTTTTATTAAGCCATTCTAAATAGACAGTTTTCAACGAACTAGAAATCCTAGGAACGGTGTCGTAATAACAAACGAGCTGGTCAACACGCCTATGTACTCTATGTGGCATATCTAAACTGGGTTACGTTATCTGGATAATATGCCGATAATTCGTTTGGTTTGTCAAGCACTTAAGATGCGGAACGTGTCCCAATATCTATCTATCTTTCTAAAAGGTAAATAAAATTTCAGACGCCTTAAAAAAATGTCAATTGCGAGTGGGACTCGCACAAGAAAGGTTCCGTAAGAATTTACGCTGATTTACAAGTTGATTTTTTTCTGTTCTCCAAGGGACTGTAGGGTATTTGTTCTAAATTCAAATCTGTAGGCATTCTTGACAAAAAGAGCTCTTACAAACAGAGACACCGGATACAGGATATAGAGACAAATTGATAGAAGTTCCCACCAAAAGTGATGCTATATATAGAGTTCAATTTTTTTTTCTTTTGGTGTATGGAACCCTATTAATAGCTGCAGATAGAAAGTTTTATCATTGATAGCAAGACTACCGTCTTATATCATAGATAGTAAGAAAATTAAATATTTTCAATATGATTCACGGGTTTTATTTATTTTTATCGCGAATTATTTGGTTTTATCATACATAAAATTTATTTACATTTATTTTTAAAATTTTGTAACAATGTGGGTATTTTATAAAATTATATGCGGTAAAATACGTAAAATATATTTGAATCATGCGTAATAATTGAGAAATTACAAACTATAAGTATATATAAAGCTTTTCCGTCAATGACTGACAAAAACGCACAGACAAAGTACTGGCGTTAGAAATTTGAAATTAGTATGTAGGTAGATTACGAAGTTTATGAAAATACTAATAGATAAAACAGGAACGAGAGTACGAGTTTCTTTCAGTTACTTTTTAAAGCCTATGTTTCATATTAAAATTTAAATGGCGCAAAAATAAGCATAAAAAAGTAACCGAAAAATACTTACTAATCTTCCAAAACTCCCAAATATTTTAATAAATCTAAAGATCAGATCAACGCTGTGATTTGTCTGTTTAAATAAATATTTACTCCTCTGAAATCAGAGGACCCTCCCTGTCTCAATGCGCAACGACAGTGGCGTAAGTAGGCCGGCTGGAAAAGATCTGATTAAAGTATAGTCGAGAATTTTTTAAATGTTTTACTTAATTGCATTTTCCTATTTTAATATTAGATTTAATTTAAAGTTTGAAAATGCTTAAATCCTGGCTCCAAAATTTTTCATATTGACACTATTTTATTGCTGCCCTTGTTGTTGTAGAAAGATGCTTTAACTTCGATAGGATGATCATCGCTACCAAGTGACCACTGAGTTTGAGTTGAGTGCCCCTGGAAAATATGTTTAGATATGACAATACATATTTTCTCGTCTTTCTAGAGTTTAAAAAGAAAACTTATTGACCTATATAATTTCACGCTGAGTTACGCCGTATCCCGCACATAGCAAAATGAGGGAACCTAGTGGTAATACACTTCTTCATTACACTTCTTCGAATAGAATCGAACCCACGTTTACAGTCACACTTTCAGCCCCTGCACCACGACTAGCCTCCTATATAGTTCCAACCCCACCCAAATTAATAATTTAAACACACTTTATTCATAATTTAAACACAACTATTTATTTGAATAAACATAACCGAGTGTGTATGTGGTCCTACACTGTGGCAATTACACAGGCAGATTCTCTTTAACTATTCATCACGTCCCCTTTGAATGTTCATTCATGGATACCTTCGTATGTCTCAGAAGAAATTCTAAGACGAAGCTCTCACTGAATCCTAATCCCTTCTAACAGATGTGTCATGTCGCTTAACTGTTATTTTATTTGTTGGCAATGAAGCTTTTATTTCTTTGATAATTTTACTTTATGTAGAGTCGCAAAGCAAATATTTGAAAGCTTCAAATTGAATTATATATTAAAATATTTAGTATAAAATAGAAATTGTATTTTAAATAATTATTTAACTCGTTCTACTTTAAATATATGTTTTATGACATAATAGTAAAATCAGCTTCACGCTGTATACCATAACATCATAACATAGCAGGGTAGCCAGTAGGAACCTAGTGTTAAGACACTCCGTACCGCATTTTCCACCGCCTGAGTGGAACGCAACGCTGCGCTATGTCTATGTGTGTATTTCCTCGATGCGAATTGAACACACAACGAGTCGTGTTTACAGTTAACACTGGTGTAGACTACATTAAATTTTAGATTTTTTATAATTCATCCTACTATTAAACCACCTACTATTAATGTGGGGAACGGAGTGTCTTAACACTAGGTTCCCTCTGCCTACGCTGCTGTGTGGGGGATACAGCTTGAAGCTGAAATATAAATAAATATATATTAAACCACACGGTATCTCAAAAAAGAAATGTACATATATAACAACATAGCAAACATACATCAGAACTTGAAACATCAAAACGTATCCGGCATAAGATTACTCGATGTTACTTAAAAACCGATAATCGGCAACAGTAAAGATAAAAATCTACAAGTGACACACTTTAGTCACTGACATGTGACTTCACAGAAAGAATCGATACTCGGAAATCGGATATCTATTCACTCGACACGTCAATAAAATTAAGGAACGCCGGACAATGGACACACACAGATCGTGGATTTTCCTTAAGTACAGTCAATTGAAGTTTATTTCTAAGAGTCAGTTCGAGTATTTCTCGAGAAAATATTATAATGTGACGTTTTATAACAACAAAATTAATCTAGTTTAGTAACTAAACCTTCCATTTTTAGATACGTAACCCTAAAAAAATATTATTTTTAGGGTTACGTAACTCAAAATGTAAAAACAGAACCTTTATACTATCACTTTATTGTTCGTCTGTCCGTCTGTCAAGAGCATTTATCTCGAGATGGCGTGAAGGTATCAACCTGAAATTAATATCAAATATTAAAGACCATGGTCCCACGAAGCACAGAAAAAATGAAGCTTTAACTCAGAGGTAGTCATGGCGCAGGGGCACAGGGGGTGTGACTGTAACACGACGATTGCTTTGGGTTCGACTCCCACTCGGGAGAATGGAGTGTCTTAACACTAGATTTCCTCTGCTTACCCTGTTATGTGGGAGATACAGCGTGAAGATGATTTTTTAAGTCAACGCAATCAGAAAATATGAGGATTTATAGGTACTTTGATTTTGCTGTATTTTTTATGAAATTCGTTGTGTAATCAACACCGATAGGGTCCCGTGGACCTATCAATAAAATCTAAAATGTAAAAATTTATTTATTTGGTATTTTATAAAAAAAAAATGTTACCAAATTATTTTTGTAGTTCATTCCATATTAAATATGCATATATATGTACATATAATATATATTTTTAATTTGAACTTTTTGTGGAATTACAATCCTTAAATTAATACGAAAGCCTGGGTAGGCGAGTCCGAATAACACTTAACCTGTTTTCATAAAAAATATTTTTAATTTTAAGTAGTTTAGTTAGGAAGACTTCGGAAAGTGGACGAGAGCGTAAATACCCAGTTTACCTACCTTTGGATCGAAGTCCCCGCAACGTGATTGGCACTCATTGTAAATGTATGGAATGCTAAGAAATTTCTTTAGATAATAAATTACAGATTCATTTAAAATAATTAAAATTGGGTTATAAATAACAATACTATAATTAAAAAAAGACTTTTTCTTTTCATTATATATAATATGTTTTTCAGCTAATAACATCAGGTCCAAGATAAGTAATTTCACACATAAACTGCCATTTAATATCTCACAAAATTGATATAAATTACAATTTATATCATATTATCAATGATATGAAATTGAGACGGTCGAGTGGTCCACTTAGTTTGTTGGATTTGCCGAATCTTCTAGATAAGCTATCACTGCTACCTGTTTACTATAATCTGGGACAAATACTGACATGAAAATGAAAAAAATATATAAAAATTACATTTCATTGTAACATTTTATAACGGAAGATCGCTTAAAATTCTGAAGAATTTGAATTGAAATGAATTGAAAAAGGCTTTTATTCCCAAATAAGATAAAAAAAATTCTACATTTAAACAACTCTGTTGCATGCTATAATAGATCTCTTATCTGGGTGTGCCTATTGGCATAGGCCTCCTCCAACAACTTCCACTACTGCCTGTCCTGAGTCACCCGTCTCCATCGTGGGCTAGCAGTCCTTTTCAGGTCTTCTTTCCATCTCATGCATTGTCTTCCACGATTCCTTTTTCCATATATTGGGTACCAGTCCGTAATTGACTTGCTCCATTGTCCCTCATCATGTGACCGGTCCATCTCCATTTTTGTTGGTCAGTTTGTTCAAGGATATCGGTTAGTTTAGTTTTCATCCTGAGGTCGGTGTTTCTGATTCTGTCTTGACGTTTGTATCCGGTCATGCTGCCTTCCATCGCTCTTTGACAAGATGCAAGCTTCTCCCTGAGAGATTTTGTCATTGCCCAAGTTTCACACCCATAAGTTAGACATGGAAGGATACAGGTGTTGAATGTCCTTTTCTGAAGTATTTATGATTATTTAAATTTTATAGAAAAACGAAATTAAATATTATTTGCTGCTGAAGAATTGTTAAACATTGAATAATATAACATAATTTGGAAGTAGGTAGGAAATATTAGTATTTATATAGTACCTATCAATATTAGTAATATAAAGCCAAGTTTTGTTTGAGTGCAAGGAGTTAATCTCAGGAACTACTGGTTAGAATTAAATGGTTTTCTTTCTGATGTATGGTTAACTTATGAAGGTATTTTCTAGGCTATTTACATCCCGTTAATCGTTTTGATACAACCTATTGTACATGCAGTTAGAGGTCTTCCGCAGAATTCTTGAAGCATTATATATTTAGTGGCGGAAGTCAACGTCGCGCTTGTCTCGTTACCAGAGCGAGGATATGAAAATATTAACAGATATGAAATTAAATCACTTTCACGCTGTATCCCTCACTCAAGAGCACCCTGAGGGAATCTAGTATTAAGACACTCCGTTCCCTACTTTCCGCCGAATTCTGCAGTTGGCATTACGTGTTGAGTGGCGTAGCTCAACGCCACACTCTGCCTCGACACCAGAGCGAAAAAATGAAATTAAATATATACAAAGGTTCAATATAGAAAGATTGAACCTGCTTACCTCCGTGTATATGCATAATATAGTGTAATTATTTCGATGACGTAAATTCATAATTTTCTGTACTTCACTAAATGACAGTGATGCATGATCAAGCTTTATTATTATCATTTAAAAGGTGAATTTATCAAATTTTGGAGCGTCACAAACAATATGATATACTTAACATGTAAAAAATAAATCTTATCTCGTTCATTATCAATTTGAATAATTAATTGAGAAATCAATAAAAATGTGATATTTTTGATTGGAAAATTAAAATATTACATATATTTATAACATTATGTGTTTAATTGCTGGTCATGATGCTGCACCCTCAAGATAAAATCTTATTTATGTAGGGAAAGGATCTTGGATCCATCGTGTTGCAGGATGAGGAGCTCGGAGTAGTTCCTAGAACGTGACCTCTTTATATTGCGCACTAAAGCTCGCCCCTTTGAACTATGCCGCCTTCGAAAACGTTCTAGTAATGAGCTTATAGTTGTAGATAGGCCGAGAAGTTGAAGTAGATTTTTTTTAATTAAAGAGAAAAAAAATATTTTTACTGTTTTTATAGATATATATCGTAATATACATTTTTAAAGAAATAATATAAGAAAATACTTCTGAAAACACCTTCATGCACTTGTTTGACACTTCAGACGGACAATGAAACTATTATTTATAAAATATCAAGAAGATACTCTAAAATCAACTCTAAATCTTTTTAAAATAGAAACGAAAATACTTTAACAAAAGTGATATAATTTCTTAACAATTATCTTATAAAAAATATTTGAAATTGAACTCTTTTACATATAGAATATAAGTGAAAATAGCTTAAAGCAAAACACAGATTCCCTGAAACACCGGAACCCGCATTACTCGGGTGCGGCCCTGACTCACCTTGTCAGTTGAACTATTCTGCAAAAAATATATAATTTCATTTATTGATCAATTTTGAAAGCAATTAAATTTTGAAAACTTTGTTATTTAGAGAGGAGGGAGGGAGGGAGATACTGTTTTCTTTTCTTCTCTTTCTCAACAACAACAGATTTTTAATAATATAAGTTATTATTAACTGCTTATACTTATAAAATGATGTTAATAAAACAAATATCAAAGACACATCTTCATACAATATATGCAGTGATATTTACAATACATTTAAAAAATTTTATTAAAAAAGTGGGTGATAGAGTATGTTAACACTAGGTTCCCTCTGCCTACCCCTGTATAATGTAAACCTTTAAAAATATCTAAATATAATGAAATATATTAAAAGTTTTAGAATAACTCACCTTCCTTATCAGAATGCTTACGCTACAATAGCGTATTCAGCCCGTTATCTAAACATACGTTCGGTTCAGCCTTTACAGTTAAATCTCGATCTAACCTAACCTATATTTAACTTTGAAAATGATTAGATATGCACAGTTAAAGGGAAAAATATGTTGTCTTATTTAGGAACGTGTGGACTGTAAGCGCGACGGTCGTGGATTCGATTTCCACTTTTGATTTTTATCTTAACTTTACTCTTTTGAGACTCTTTTTGGACTTAAAAAGTCTCTTTTGTTTTTGTTCGGTATTATTGTGCATATTTATTTGATACATTCGAATCAGCTTCACGTTGTATCCCGCACACAACTGTGCAGGAAGAGGAAACCTAGTGTTAAGACACACCGTTCTCCACTTTTCGTCAAGTTCTGGAGGCTTTACGTGTTGAGTGGCGGGACTTAACGCCGCGTTTTGCCTCGATACCAGAGCGAAGAAATGAAAATATAAATGTAAGTAAATATTTCATTTCCTCGAGTGGGGATCGAACCCACAACCAGTCGATTTTATAGTCAGCCTTTGTGGCCCTGCACCACGACTGGCCTAGAATCCTATAAAATGATCGTAATAGAAATGTTCCACAGCACTAAAATACAAATTACAATATAACTTAATTTTTGTGTTGTTTATGTTTATAGCAAGAAGCCTCGAAATCGCTATAAATGGAGACAATTAGTTTCTACGTTAGGATATAAATTTGACAGCGTCTTACTGTAAGCAAGATCGTTGTGGATTCGATCCGCGAAGAAAAAATATATTTTCATTCCTCCACTATAGTCCATATATCTATGGGTACACTGCAGTAAAACCGAGGTGGACCAGCAGATTAATCACCGAAAATGGAGTTGGATCCTAATCACATACCGAGACAAACCTTAGATTGGAGTACCCAAGGATGTAGGATATAGTAAGGCTGCCTTGAGAAACCTGGCAGTGCAAAATCGCAAATCCCAAGATGATAGGAAAGACTTAAAGTGAGCTGGAGCGAGCTGAAACTGAAGACCGACCGCGCTCATAAAGTACTATGGATTATCCCATCTAGTTAATATATATTAATACATTTTTTTTAATATGATAAATTGTGAAAGTTTGTGAGGATAGATGTTTGTTCCATCTTCACGCAAAAACTTTTTGAAACTACTGTTATAGTTCATACATCAAAATAACAAATACGCTACCATTTATGTAGAGATTTTGTGATTCTTTTATAATATAAAATAACTTTAAACGGTTAAATCCACGTTCGAGTCGCTAGTATAGATATACTCGTATATAGAGGTATATATTATACAAATAGTTCACCCTTATCCGCATATAGTCACTCATAATGCATGGCGTCGTGTCCTGCAGGCCACGAGAGGGCGGGCGGCTATGCGCAAACAACATTTGTTATTCTAATCAATGATGACCATGGCGCATGGCTGTCTAAAATCCAATTTAAATATTTTTCTTTTATTCAGCTTTTTACGTATATGTGGAAAACCTAGAGGTTTAGTATGTATATATCTTTCGTATCCTTTCATAGCAGGATAGAGGGAACTTAATGAGACATACTCCTTTCCTCACTTTCCAGCTAATTTTCGAGACATTGTTTGTTGAGTGACCTTGTGTTTTTACCAGAACCACGATATATTATATTACATAGGTACCTATGTAATATAATATATCGTACGTATATTATATGATTAAAAAAAACCGGACAAGCCGGAGTCAGGTTTGTCCACCGATGATCCCGTATAAAAATTGGCGGTCTCGAGCTTGAGCTCGAGACAGACAGACAGACAGACAGACGGACAACAAAGTGATCTCTTAAGATTTCTTTTTAATTGCTTAAAAGGCACGGAACCCTAAAAAACAGTCAAACTTCTAATTTCCATATGGTTCTGCAGTTCTCTCCATTCCTATAAAATGTCTGCTTTATATCATTAGGATCTCCAATATGTACTTACCTTCTACTTAAAAGAACTATATTTAAAAATAACTAAAATTTCTTCCAAAATTCCTTTAATTCATTAAAAACAATATATAATTCGTTATATTCGAACTTATATCTATCGCCAACAGCAATCTTTGCTATTTCACACTATTCGACCTATGCCGTCCTCTAAAATTCTCCGAAAACGAGACATTCTGCACAATTCTCACCCCTTTGTCAGCCTATAATGTACAAGTAGACTCCCCCGCGTAGGGCGGGCGGCGCCCTCAACAAATAATAATATTAGTATATATGTATAATAGAACACAGGGCGTGTTCTAATGAGATGGGAGCTTGGAAATTTAGCATATCTAAATTTTTCTTCTTGATTCTCTTTTCTTCTGTTTTCTCTTCTTTTCATATTTTTGTTTAGCATTGAGATTCAAAGATAGTTAATTAATACTTATTTACCTACTCTACATACGCTTTAGTATTTTCCATGTTGAAATTATAAATTGTGAATTTAATACCGATCTTGCTTAATTATATTGACAGACCACAATATATTTAATGACGACTGACGAATAGAGAATAACATAAAACTGTATTGAAAATTTTTAATTTAAAGTTTTATACCCAAAAAAAATTTTATTTCAGTTTTACGTAACGTACCTTTATGTTGGAAACACCACTATCTGACGTGGCGGTCTCCCCAGAGCAAATCGATTTTAGAACTTTCTAGAAGCGAAAAGGCTTAACTTTGGTTCAGCAAACGAAAATCGACGATGACGCGGCAACATAAAGACGATAATCCCGTGAATAAAAATCCAGTTTTTCCCCAGAGAACCATCTTTGACTGTTCCGTATTTAAATTGGTCTATCATTGTGCTATTTACAAGAGAAATACAGCTCTATGACATTGTATTAAAATTTAAAATTGCTTAAAAGATACAACTTTAAGAGAATCGATCTCGTTCTTAATTTAATTCAAAAAGAGCTTAAGTAACATTAGATGTTGTTAAAAGAAATTGAATCGTAGAATGTTATAAATATAAGAAAACAATGTAAAAATCGCTTGAACTTTGGAACACTGTGAGTAAAGTTGTATGGCTGGAATATTTCGAGATCGTATTCTATTTGATGCAGGGTCCCATTGGTTGAGATTTTCCAACTTAAGAGGGATACTCACATTGTTATGTGTTAGAATATACATAAATAATATAAATAAGGTGTATTTTATTTCTTATATATTTAATATAAAATTTCATCATTTCCTTTATAATAAATAATATTTAATCACAGTTTATATTATTTTATTTCTATATTTTATAAGTTACATTATTTTGTCCTTTTGAGATAAAATATAAACTATTAATATTTTTTTTACAATCGCACGCTTGTGGGCACAATTGGCCCTAACTAAAATACTAAATAACTATAATATAAAAAATCGTTAGGCCCTTCAAAGTAATAATCAAATCCATATTTTACCAGCTTTAACTTGGAGATTCGTCCGCATAGCCACTTGACACAGTCTAAAGCTCAAAGTAACATACCTCAATAAATGAACTATCCAACATAAAAAAAACAATCCGAACCAATAGTTCCTACTATTACAGCGATTAGCCTAACATTTTTTTCAGGTTTACTATATTAGTGGATTAGTAAAGGCGGGTGGTGGCGCGGCGGCACGAGGTGTGACTGTAAAACCGACTGGTTGTGGGTTCGATCCCCACTCGAGGAAATGAAATATTTATTTAAATTTATAATTCCATTTCTCCGCTCTGGTGTCGAGGCTAAGCGCGGCGTTGAGTTCTGCCACTCAACACGCAATGCCTCCAGAATTCGGCAGAAAGTGGGGAACGGAGTGTCTTAACACAAGGTTCCCTCTGCAAACCCTGCTGTGTGCGGGATACAGCGTGAAGCTGATTTATTTATTTACTATATTAGTGACAATAAGTAAGTCTATAATATACATATATAAGAAACGCAATCTGAAACTACTCATGTAATTTTGTAAAAAGGTCACCGAAACTCCATTGTCAGTGCACATCAATCTCACAAAGTATTTTCTAACTGAATCGCTACGAACCTTCCCTCCCTACGAACATAAAGCCGTACGTACACAATACAAGCCATCAAACACCTTCAGATGCCATTGTTCAGAAAGCTTTTGTTGAAAATCTCGGAAAATAGATTAGGGGGTGGCGGGAAAATTTTGTTTGTAAGCGTTTGTAATATAATACATTGAACAATGCGATTTAAATATGTTTATTTATATTTAACTATTTTTATGTAAATATAATCATTTTTCATAATATATTTTTACTTAATAATATTAGGTAATATTTATAAAATAAATAATTTAATAGTTAGACAAATATCAAAAATCGTGTTACCTACTCATACGAGTCATACTCATCTTTTAAGTGGAAAGTGAATTATCACTGCGTTCTCGTCCCTTCCTTATTTTTTTTCCTTTATCAATTTACGCATAGAGAACCTAGTGTTTTGACACTCCGTTAGCCATTTTTTCCCCTAATCAAGATATTAAGTGGGAATCAAACTCACATCCGTAGCATTTACAAGACATATATTTTATATAGAAAGCACAAGACATAACTGCTCAGAGTATACATTTTAATAACAAAATTGTATTATAAATTTAGTCACCGTCTCGTAGACTAAGAAATTTCGGTACCAGGCGCTACTAGCGAGACAGTGCAGGGGTGGTGGGAGAATATAATTAATATTCGAACCTTTCAGCTAACTTCCGTGCCTTCTTTGTGGGTTTTTACAAAATCCCATATAATATCATTCATTTGTTAAGACTTCGTCTACTAGACTATTAATTTAAATGAGTGTAGCTGTATAGTAAATATATATTATTGTATAGCGATTAGCGACATAATTTTTTTTAAAACGACTAAAACAAAGGTAATATGTATGATTGTATAGATAACGGTAATGTAATGCATATAGCATTAAAAAAACAAATTGAATTTTAACAATTTGTTTCTTTAATTTTTTTCTTAAGCAAAAAATTGAGCAAGGAGAAATTATTTCTCAATTTTTAAGTGTTGGCAGTAGGAAATGAAATTTGAGATATAACGTCTGTCACTTAGACATAACTCAACGCTGCACTTTGTCTTCATAATATCGG
Organism: Heliconius erato x Heliconius himera; assembly: GCA_013421005.1. Taxonomy (NCBI): domain Eukaryota; kingdom Metazoa; phylum Arthropoda; class Insecta; order Lepidoptera; family Nymphalidae; genus Heliconius; species Heliconius erato x Heliconius himera. The sequence continues at coordinate 16,709 of JAATLQ010035188.1, forward strand.
ATAATATAAATATAATCGTAGTAGTTATAAAATATAATATTACATATATAAATAGGTGATGCTGTTCATGCTGTTATTATATTTATTTCTCTATACATATAATAAAATTGGATCCAATCGATGTCTGTACATGGAAAATATATGAGCAAAACCTATCATTGGAGGCATTTATCAATGTAATAGAATACACAACAATAGGTATATCTTTTTTATTTTTATCTCTTTGTCGGTACGTTAGTGTTAATCAAAATCTATAACGGCTCAACCGATTTAAATGTAGTTTTAACTACTTAGATAAATTTTACTTTACATTTAATGTTTGTTTTATTTGAATCAGTTCATAAATAAAAAACATATATTAACATAAAGTATTTTTATATTGGTTGAAAATAAATGTTTTATTGTTTTTTTTTACATTTCACGCTGTAACCCGCATAGCAGGTTAGGCAGAGAAAACATAGTGTTAAGAAACTGAGTCCCGCGTTTTCCGCTGATTTTCGAGGCATTGCATATAGAGCTCAATGCCACTTTACCTTGTTACCATTCTTTCCCACAAGTGGGAATCGAACCTGTCACGTTTACAATCACATGTTTGTGCCATCTGGCCACGACATACGTACTTACTACACTTACTAACACTCATTCAATTTATATTAGTATACAATACATATATATAATATATACATAAAAAATCAAAATCCAAGTAAACACACAAAATTAACACATACCCAAGTAAATTCATTTACCAAATCCTCACTTTACGTAGGCGCGAAGAGCGAGATGCTTGGATGCGGGATTATAGTCCTTAACACGTAGGTGGTAGGGTGTTCGGGTTCAGATGAGGCACCCATCTGGAGAGACAAGGACGGGTGAGAGATTAGACTATTGATCGTGTGGAAGCCATTCCGCTAATCTTGCCGTCTACGGGTGGATTTCCTTTAGATAGCTTTGGGTGTGGCTCAACATCTCTGGTATACAACTGAGTGTAACTTTCATATAATATATTTCGTATAGTTTATTTACTTTTACCGACTGGTTGTGGGTTCAATCTCCACTCGAGGAGATGAAATATTTACTTAAATTTATATTTCCATTTCTTCGCTCTGGTGTCGAGGTTAAGCGCGGCGTTGAGTTCTGCCACTCAACACGCAATGCCTCCAAAATTCGGCAGAAAGTGGGGAATGGAGTTTCTTAACACTAGGTTCCCTCTGCCTACCCTGCTGTGTGCGGAATACAGCGTGAAGCTGATGTATAGTTTATAGTATACTATATTAGATATAAAATATTTATATGGAATAGATTTTAAGGATAATATAAGATATTTAAGAATATTCTCCCATTTTTTGTCGTTATATAACTATGACAGAATACTGATTTTAAATCGAAATAAATAAATTAGAGGCCAGTCGTAGCGCAGCGGCACAATGTGTGACTGTAAAATCGACTAACCAGTCCATTTGGGTTTGATCGACACTCGAGGAAATGGAGTATTTATTTACATTTATATTTTCATTTCTTCGCTCTGGTGTAGAGGCAAAGCGCGGCGTTTAGTTGCCCACTCAACACGCAATGAAATCCACCAGAAATCGGCGGAAAGTGGGGAGCGGAGTGTCTTAACACTGACCTTAAAATCTTTTTTTATATCAAAATGATTGACCTGATGTAATGTAGACTACAGTATTACTCTATACATTCCATTTCTGGGATGTTTTTCTTGGTTTTCGAGTTCTCTCCCAAATACCAACCGTAAAAAACGAAATAATTTTCAACATCTATTCATTATCTACTTGCTCCACAAATTTCAAGAAATGTGTTAAGATAGAAGTATTAAAATAGCAGACAATTTGAATAAAAATAAATTATTCAATCGAAATTATTGATAAGATATCGATCGTCGGGCACATACATATCTCATAATGTAAAAATACGGGGAAACAACATTCAAATCTAGATTAAATATTATATTAGTCAAAATAATTATTAAAAATTATAGACGTAGCTGTTACTTTCATTTTAAATGAATCCACTAACATCTACCTAGTCAGTAGTGGCCTCAATTTTCCCGCATAGGAGTAGGTAGTAGGTATAGGGAAAATGTTAAGACGCTTCTATCGTAACTTACACCCGAATTTTCGACACTTTGCGTGTTGAGTGGCGGAACTCAACGCCGCGCTTTCTTCGCTATAGGATAGGATAGTAATTTTATTAATTACGTGTAATAGTGATCGAAATTATTGCCCTCGCGTGGACTGAACACTGCCCCACTACGCTACTATAGCGTCATTGCATCATCATATTGTCAAATATGAAGTGTTATTATAACTTTCTTCTTATACACATGTATATTAAAAATTAAACTAAATCAGCTTCACGCTGTGTCCCGCACACAACAGGAAAGACAGGGAAAACTCAGTGTTAAGGCACTTCGTTCCTAATTTTCCGCCGCATTCTGGAGGCGTTATGTGGCAGAAATCAACGCTACGTTTTATACAGATTTCAATGAAATTAAATGAAATTTAAGTAAATGAAATATTAACTTGGATTTCCTCGGAACTTCCTCGAATGGGAATCGAACCCATAACCACTCGTGTTTACAGTCACACACGTGTAGCCCTCCTTCACGACTTGCCTCTCTCTCTCTATATATATATATATATATATATATATATATATATATATATATATATATATATATATATATATATATATATATATATATATATATATATAGAGATTGGATAGATATATGGAACAATCGAAGATTGACGTAGGAGATAGATTATTAATATTGGGCGTAAATCAGCTTCACGCGGTATCCCGGACACAGCAGGGTAGACAGAGGGATTCTAGTGTTAAGACATACTGCCGAATTCTGGAGGCATTGCGTGTTAAGTAAACATAACTAAATGAGCATTAAGCACATATTTTTTCTATCTTTGCCCAATCATAATTTTGCAACCGATTCCAATACATTTACCAACCAAGGGTTTCGATTGTTTATCAGAACGTGATAATTGTGGCCGTGCAGGATGTACGCAATGCACGTTTTTTTTTCTACAGAACCCGATTTACAGTTTCAGCGTGTTGTAACATACTCGTATCTTGCGTGAAGACAAGTGATCGCTATTGCTATATCGAGATTGTTCACGCCTGAAAATATTTGTAAACTAGATAGAAGTGGTTTGGGGCCAGTCGTGGCACAGCACGAAGTGTGACTGTAAAACCGACTGGTTGTGGGTTCGATCCCCACTTGATGAAATATTTACTTAAATTTATATTTCCATTTCTTCGCTCTGGTGTCGAGGTTAAGTGCGGCGTTGAGTTCTGCCACTCAACATTCGATGCCTCCTGAATTCGGAAGAAAGTGGGGAACGGAGTGTCTTAACACTAGGTTCCCTCTGCCTACCCTGCTGTGTGCGGGATACAGCGTGAAGCTGATTTAATTTTAATATTTACTTTTATTTTTTTATTTCAAAGGTGAGACTAAAATTAACTAAGTGGCACTGGTACCGACATAAATTAAATTATAAACTATAATAATAAAAAAAATGCATTTACTACTATTTGTGAGTACATATTTTACAAAATTTCGGCGTTAAGCATCGCCACTCAACACACAATGTCTCTAATTCATTCATAAAACTCTCTTCTCGTTCTCTCTCACGAAAATAAAGGTAAAGCTGGTGTTTTGTACAAAAAATTTAACAATTTCTCATTTTTGTAGGTACACAAGTACGTAAGAAATATCCACTCCACAGTCAACATATGAAACCGAAATTCTTTCGCGAGTATGTATGTGCGTATGTAGGTGTTCATTGTATTTAAATGAGTGACCCCGCGGTGGCGAGACGAATGGTCAGCGACAACTTTCTGCTAAGAGTTTAACTGTACTGTAATGAAATCTATATTTGCACGTATATTTTATCATTTATTTTCATTTTGTCGGTGGTAACGGTGACGCGGCGTTGAGTTCCGTCACTCACGGAAGTTTACTTAAGGGGAACGGAGTGTTTTAGCACTTAGTTCTGAGGTTCCTTATGCTTAACCTACTATGTGCCGGATACAGCGGCAATCTAAAAAAAATATATAAGTACATATGTAGGTATATTTAAAATTTAGGAATATGACTCTTTATAGAATGAATTTGTTGTGATTGTTTAGTTGTTCTCTCGGCACGCAATGTCTCCAATTCGTACGGAAAGCAAAGATCGGAGTGTCTTAACACAAGATTCTCTTTGTTTACCTATATTTCTTATTTCGTCCCTAACGTAATCCTGAAAAGAAAAAAATGTTACTTGATAAAAAGCAATAGCTATGAATTGAAATTAACATATTATTTTAAAGAATTCGTTGAAATGGTCAAAAATAAAATTATATGTTAAAGTATGTAGACTGTGAGTACTTTTAACAGTTAATTATTTAGTAAGCAAATCTGATTACGCTGAATTAACCGTATTGGCTCTTTACAAAATGATTTTTTTATCTGTTATCATTTACTACACTTTTAAATTTAATCTTTATCAATATAATCTATTTCGTGTATGTTTTGACCATGGACAATTAAATTCAAGGAAAACCATAACTAACAATCTAGTATCGATATATCTACATATAAGTTTGTCTTATCACTTTAATATCAATGAAAGGTCAAAATCCTTAGTCCAACTATAATAACTATATATTCAACTAATCCTTATTATTGAAATTAAATAATTATTCTTCACAGGCAATCATAAACTGACACATTTATACACACAATTATAGATCTAGGAACGTACCATATACTGTATTGATATAAAAAAACTAACTTTTTTTGGCAAACAAAAGAAAACATTAAGGCTCATAACATAAAAAAAAAATACTTTTAAATCGTTCTAACCAATGGAGGCCAGGATCCTGGAGTATAATATATAACTAGATACGCCCATGACCAAAAACATTTTAAAAAAATACTAAAAATTAACTTTATCTACTCCATCAATCAAAACAGATGATAAAAGATGACTAAAATATAAAATAATCCTCTTATTGTTAGTCAACGGTTACATAACGACGCATATCACCATCGACACGTAAACGTGGACGTGGGCAGCTAGGCAGGTAACGCGTGCAATCGTGCGACACACGCGTGCCACTTCTGCGGTCATGCACATCTTTGTGCTCACTTGCTTTAAGGCCAGTCGTGGCGCAGCGGCACGAGGTGTGACTGCAAAACCGACTGGTTGTGGGTTCGATCCCCACTCGAGGAGATGAAATATTTACTTAAATTTATATTTCCATTTCTTCGCTCTGGTGTCGAGGATAAGCGCGGTGTTGAGTTCTGCCACTCATCACGCAATGCCTCCAGAATTCGGCAGAAAGTAGGGAACGGAGTGTATTAACACTAGCTTTCCCTCTGCCTATCCTGCTGTGTGCGGGATACAGTGTGAAGCTGGCTTGCTAGATGTTACCTTTTTTTTTGTTTTTAGATTTACGCTGTATCTTGCTTGTGGATGGGTGGGCAGAGGGAATTTAGTGCTAAGACTCCGTCCCCCAATTTTCCAGATATTGCGTCTTCAGTGGTAGAATTTAAAATTAAAATATTATCTAAATAATTCACGCCCCCCAGTTGGAATCGAGTTCGGAACCATTGCGATTACAGTCGCGTGGTGTGCTCCTGCGCTACCACCTCCTTGTTGCTTATTTATACCTACGTTTTTATAAAATCCTATTATACGCATATATATTATTGCGCAGAAGTAACTAGTTGTCCGCCTCATTAGGGCGTCAATCGCGCGTTTTAAAGAAATCTGCATCTTTAGTTACGTTTGAAGGCGTTTTTAAATAAGACAAGCATGGCGTCTGTTTGATTTTCACTTGAAGAAATGATTTATTTTCATTCCCTCGCACTGGCAATAAGACGAAACGCGGTGTTGAATTCCGCCACTCGGAGTGGCGGAATTCAACACCCACTAGGGTTACTCTGCTTTCCCTCGTAATTTATAGTTCTTTTTTTTTCAGGCTCACGCTGTATCTCATATAACAGGATAAACAGAGGGATCCTAGTGTTAAGACACTCTGCTCCCCACTTTCCGCCGAATTCTGAAGGCATTGCGTGTTGAGTGGCGGAAGTCAAAGCAACCCTTTGCCTCGACACCAGAGCGAAGAAATGAAAATATTAAATATTTAATTTTCGGGTGGGAACGAACCAACAACCTCGCGTTTACACGCTTTTGCCCCTACAACACGTATAGCCTATTTAAAAAAAATATCACATTTATAGTTGTCACCAAAAACAGTTAAAAAATAATCTAAAAAGAAAAGAAGAAAATACAGAAAACAAATGCTTAACCGTGAAAAATAATAGTTATTAAACGAGTATACCTAATCATCACAAAAAAAATAAGCACTGGCGTCACGGTAACGGCACTGAGATCGAAAATACTATTATAACGTGAACATTAACGTAACGTAACGCGTAATGTACGTATTTACTTATTCACGGGCAGCTGGCTTTATTATATGAAAGCGATAGTCTGACTCTTTTTTTTTCTATTTATTTATTTATTTACAGTACCGTTGACGAGTTGTGACTCGTGACCGTCGTAAAGTTGGCTTCCACAACTTCTGCGCATTCTACAGTTGGGAAAACAATAATGAAAAGTATGGACAATCCTAAAATAAAATCTGCGCAGCGATCTACAGCTAACTTCAGATGGGTCACGACTCTATGATCGTACTGTAGATACTAAGTATTGCTTTTGGTGTTTATAATTGTTGAGATAGATGTCAAATCGCGGCGGAGCTATTTGTATCCCCAAATACCAAAATAGTTATTTTTTATATATTAATACGTTGCCAAATTGATTGGTGAGTGTGATTTAAGGCCAGTCGTGGCGCAGGAGCACAAGCGTGTGACTGTATACACGACAGGTTCGATTCCCACTTGAAGAAATGATATAATTAATATTATTATTTGTTCACTCTGGAGTCGAGGCAAAGCGTGTTATTGAATTCCGCCACTCAACACGCATTGTCTCGAAAATTTGGCGGAAAGTGGAGAACGGAGTGACTTAACACTAGGTTCCCTCTGCCTACCTCCCTAAATACGGGATACAGCATGAAGCGTAAAAAATAGATCGACTTTGGCAACTGCTGCCAAATGAATATGAGTCCATAAATTATATGACTTGTTTATAGCTTTCAAGCTTAAGTAAGGTATGAACAATTGAATTATTTTGCAGCGCTACCTTGAAAAGTTGAAATATAATGAAAGTAAGAGATGCATATTTAAAAATAAAACTATTAATTGCGAGCCGGACTCGCCCACCAAGGCTATACCGATTTCAGGATGATAGGTCAACGGGAAGTACACTGTAGACCTTATAAAAGTTGACAAATTTAAGTTTGCAGGCATATGCTCTCATTTTGTATGAAATGTATTAAAAGTATAAGTTTGATTTTTTTTTCTGTGAATTAACTATAAAATTTTACTATTCGCAATTTTTCCTATATCTATGCTGTAAGCCGTCGCTTCGTACCAAATTTCAAGATTCTAAATTCACCGGAAATACCCTGAAGGTCTTGATTCCCTTGCGAGTTTCGAAAATTTGCGGCATAAACGGCTGTCTTTTGTTTGCGTTGGCTTAGAAGTTTAACAGTAGACTTGAGTATTTCATATAAATTTCAGCTTGATACCTCCACGCGTGCCTTAGAATAATGGTCTTAACAGACCGACAGACGGATGGAGAACAAAGTGATCCTATAAGGTATTATGTGAGTACGGAACGCTAAAAAAATTAAGCAAACATTAATTAAACATATTGGCTTTAGTATACTTGTTCATTATTATTTTATATTACGTATTTAGTGAAATACTAACTTAAAGTAAGAAGTTCTAATATTTTAACAAAGATAAATTGACGCAAGTCCAACGATTACAATCTGTTTACATGTAACTTGTAAGCTACAGACAAATATCACGACACATACTGTCAAATCTATTCTTTTAACCAGCACGCATCACATGTCGCTGTAACGCACAGTTTTTTCTTTTAAATTCCTTCTAAGATAAGATTAAGCAAAAAAATCTAAAACAAAGAGTACAATTAAGTCACTAATAAACAAAAGGGCAATTACATCTTGTGATGCGTCTTCGCACGCGCTACGGCGGTAGTGTACAAAAACTTTACAACAATACGCCGACATTACAATATAAGCTTTATTTATAATGGAATAAAGCAATATTGTGTGAAATAATAATTTTGTAATTGAATCTATGCGTGCTCGCCGACCAATGACCGCGCTTTCACTGTCATCCATCTTTGTTCCAATCGATTTTGATTTTAAAATTGGAACGCCGAACGGTATGACGAGAGATTTGAAATTGAAAATGGCGTTTGGAATGTTTTTATGGCTTATTTAGTCTGTGGTTGACGCTACTGACAACATGAATACTATTGATACAGTCAGTATTACAGATTGTTTAGAAAATATATATATAATGACCTAGACACTACAATATAAGTTCATATTGTAGCATAATTATTATTATTTAATTAATTTATTGAAATCATATAAAAAAATGTAAATAATACTTATTTAGAAAACGTATAAAAATTTGAACGTAGCGGGACTCGAACCCGCACCTCCTACCCACTACGTTAAAATGTTTATACGTGTTCTAAATATTATTTTTCTTTCCTAAGTGTGGAATAACACTTTAAAAATGTTTTAAAAAAATGTAAATAATTATATATCACATAAAATATACTTAGATTTAACTTTTTAAAGTATCTAAACAAAGATAATACATAAATACATAAACGTTACCAAAAGGTAAACACAATATTGTATTATAACATCATAAGATACATTTTGAAATTTATGAATTATAATATTTGTTCACATAGTGACGCGTGTTCTAGTAAAATTACAATAATTAATTATTATCAGTAAGATCACATGCAGCCATTATCAAGTTCCCAGAGATGTTTACAGGTAGAAGCTCAAGTGATCTCAACTGTACAGAGTTTTGATAATGCACTATAGTAGGGCTGTCAGAATATTAATTTTATATTTTAATGATTTAATTTTTTTATTTTCGAAGATTATTTCTCGAAGATTATTTTTTTAATTCCATATAATAAAATCATAATACAACAGAGTATAAAAGGATTAAATGTATAATATTGTTATGTTCGAACATTAAATCATTTAATTTATTTGCAGAAAAGTTAATATCTGCAATCAGCATGAAAAGTCTAGAAAAAATTGCCTATAAATATTAATCTTTATACGCTTATCTGTATATCGGTTTTATTTATAATTGTTATGAAAGTTATAATATATAATATTTATATTTAATATTACAATTTAAAAAACAATATAAAATACATAGCATAGTTCATGTATTCGACAGGATTATTAATCTATTTCTGATGTCTCATTGTCCGCTCAGGGAATTATTTTTCTTTCCCTACTTTAGTAAGACAAAATGCAGCGTTAAATTCCGCTACTCAACACAATGCGGGAAGCGGTGAACGGAGGTTCTTAACACTACATTCACTCTGCCTACCCTACTACATGCGGAATAAATAGTGAAGCTAAACATTAAAAAAATATTATAAAAAATCCATACATTAAATAAACAACCCTAGTACGAATCATCTCACCGATTCTGGTAAACGACATCGTGGGAAATCGTCTCGACTCCTCGTAAATAGTAATGTGCGGTCAATTGTACGGCATTATTAGAGGTCTATTATGTTTTATTTGTTTGTAAACTTTGCATTGTTTTTATATACATATGTAAGTATATATGAATATATGTATGTGTTTTATAGGGTTCTTTTGGTAGTTTTTCTAAAGAGGCCAGTCGTGGCGCAGAGGCACAAAGTGTGACTGTAAACCGGCTGGTTGTGAGTTCGATCCCCACTCGAGGAGATGAAATATTTACTTAAATTTATATTTCCATTTCTTCGCTTTGGTGTCGAGGACAAGCGCGGCGTTTAGATCTGCAACTCAACACGCAATGCCCCCAGAATACGGCAGAAATTGGGCAACGGACCAGAGCTAGGAAATGACCAGGGTCTATCTGTCGAAAAATATGAAGCTGCTACTCATTAGCACCAGAGTTCTTAAACATATGTATCCCACATTTAAAATATTGTTTGAATATGTCCAAGATTTAAATCCCTAGTTATCTCTTCTCTATATATAATAAGACAGTAAAAATATTTTGTCTGTACATTTAGTAATTTTGACTAAAATGGATAGAGGGACACTTAAAAAGACTAATAGAAAACAAAAAGATTTTTTTTGAATTTCTTGTCTGTCTGTCTGTCTGTCTGTCTGTCGACATATTGTTGTCCGCATTTTTCTCTGAAACTACTGAACCGATTTACTTGAAAATTTCACCAATTGCTTTGTTTTAACTTAATTTAGGTTCTAAAGTTTGGTTCATCAAAATCGGTTCATTAAAAAAAAGTTATCGTCATTTGAATGAACTCAAGGCATTAGCTTGCCAGCGAATGTTATATAGAAATCGCGCTGGTATGACCCTGGCTAAAGAATGACGTTCGAAG